>JALNQF010000909.1:0-11344 GCA_028456385.1 Ophiosphaerella korrae | reverse complement strand
ACCTAGTACTTACTTAGATAGCTTTATCTACTATTTACTCTTTTTAGTTAATTATTAAAACTACTTTATTAAGTTATCTTATATAAAGTCTACTTTATAATCTACTACTATTACTTCTACTACTATTTTATAAATAGCTAAGTTTAACTTAATATAAGCTAATACTTTATATACTAGTATAAACTTCTTTTACTTATAAGCTTAGCTCTATTAAACTTAAAAATAGATATAACTTGTTGTAGGCGTAATAAGAGAAATCGAGATAGAACTAATTAATCCTAACTTAGATACTAATAAAGTATAGAATAAGTAGAGTAATAACTTAGATTAGGAAGTTTACTACAATTTAAATATATAAGACGTAAAGTAATCTATAAATATATATAATAGATTAAAGTAATCTATAAATACGTATAATAGATTAGAATAATCTATAAAGTTATATAAATAGATTAGTAAAAGTATATAGTTAATAGAAATACGTATTATTAAGATAGTATTAGTAATTTAATCCTTTAACTATAGAACGCTAATATAAGATAATTACAAGATATCTTTAATTATTTATAGTTATTACAAGATTACTATATAAGCTCTTGTTATTAACTCTTAATCTACTAACACCCTAGAAGGATTACTTATAGTTAATAATAGAGTAACCTATTATACTTTACTAATTTAGTTATTAAAAGAAGTAAAGTATAAGTAGTATATAGTCTAGCTAATATAATAGTAGAAAGCTTAACTAAAAAAGAAGCTAAGGCACTTATAAGTAGTTATAAATTAGATAATACTATATAGAAGTAAATTAAAGACTATCTAAATAACTTAATCTCTAAAAAAGAAAATATAAAGATAGTAATTAATACTTTAAAAACCTAAAATAAAGAACTCTAGGAATACGCAAAGTAAAATAAAGCCTAGATAAAGGCTATTATTAAAGGATAAAATTAGATAGAACTAATTATATAATACCTAGAGATAAGTGTAATAAAAAAGCTACTAAAAATACTTATACTTAAGAAGTTTAATAAAAAAAGAGAAGAATTAAACCCTTTTATAGTATTAGTATAACTTTAGATTAATATATAAGTACTATACTTTAATAAAGAAGATAAAAAGGTAATATATATTAGAATATACCTTAAAAGAGATATAATAAAATAGTTTAAGCTTTACTAGATAGATTATATAATATACACTTAGATAAACTATAAAGATAAAACTAAAGCTATCTTTAGAAGTTATAAATACTTTACTAGATAAATAAGAGTTGTTAATAGGCCTCTAGGGTTAACTTCCTAATAACTTATAAGGTATTAGTAGATTAAGAGGTAATAATAAAAGCTTATATAGTAATTAGTAATAACTATAAATAATAGTTAATTTGCGTATACAATGTTAAGTATTAGCGTTCTAGGTTAGGGATTAGATTACTAATACTATCCTAATAATATATATTACTACTAACTATATACCTAGGCCTCTTAGCTAGCTTTATACTTCGTATTTACTAAGATCGTAAATTATAAATTTATTACGTACTTAGCTTTATACTTTATATTTACTAAGATCGCGAATTATAAATTTATTACGTGTCTCTATTATAGTTAGCTTCCTAGTAAGGTTTATTATCTTATAGGTTGTACGTATTGTTATTATCTATAGTAAGGCTAATAGGCTCTAATTAGCTTTCTCTTATTATAGCTGTAATACTATTCCCCTCTCTAGGTAGGTCCTTATTTCTCTACTCTAGGCCTAAGGTTATTAGTCTAGTTTCCTTATTTATTTCTAATTCTTTATTATTTTCTATATCTTCTTATTCTAATTATAATAAACTTCTTCTTATTACTTATATTACTTATAATAGGGTTAAAATATTTCTTTACGCCTATTATACTTAGTTAAGGCTTACTTATCTTATATCTTTAAAGGATAGTAAACACTATAACAAGTGTATTCTTACTAATATTTAGTATAAGTATACTCCTTTAGGTATTTTACTTATAGAGTATAAGTATTTAATTTCTACGTAGTCTCTTCTTACTAAATTATATAAGGTAAGCTATTAACTAAGTTTAAAAGATACTATTATTAGAGCTTATAAAAGCTAAGGCTAAGTATAAGCTAACTCTTTATAAGCTAGTAGATCTTTATTTTTATATTAAGCGTCTTTATAAGATAAAGGCTTATAATAATACTAAATTATCTAAATAGTCTTATACCTTAGAGGCTAAAATAGACTTTAAGGACGTAGTAAAGGCTACTCTAGCTCCTATTATATTAGGCGTTCCTAGCGCCTCTTTATTTATTACTAGTAGTACTAATTTTCTTAGTTTGCTATAAAGCGCTCTAAGAGGGTTTAATTTTAGAACTCCTCTAGTTTCTTAAAGTAATTAAAATTATCTTCTAGTTCCTATATATCTTCCTATAGTTATCCTTTCTTGTCTATACCTATCTATTTTACTAAGTAATAGTTTTTACTATTATAGAACTAGTATACTAAGATTTCCTTAACTTTCTATTCTTCTTATTCTCTATACGTATCTATTTTATATACTAGTAGTTCTACATTTTATAGTACTATCTCTAGTAGTACTATATAGAAGGTTAGGTATATCCTTATTTTACTTAGTAGTTTTAGTTTAAATATAACTAGCGTAACTTTTTTTTCTACTTTATATAGTCCTATTTTAACATAATCTAGTTTAGAGCTTAGTCTTTTACTCTTAATATTTTTTTATACTAACTATACTTTTTCTCTCTCTTTAAATTAGGGTCTCTTTTTATACTTTTTATTATAGTACTTAGCTATACAATTATATAAGAATTCTACGTCTTATCTTAGTTAGTTATATATATTTCTAAGTCTATTAGTAAAGTTTTCTCTTCTTAAAGACTAAGATATTTTAGATTTTAGTATTTAATATATATTAGGGTTAAATCTATAGTTTGCAAAGAAGAGTAATACTTTTATTACTATATTTTTTACACTATTGTATACTAACTATACTATAGGTAGTAACTATACCTAATTGTTCTAGTTATAGTTAAGGTAGCATCTTAAGTATTGTTCTACTATCTAATTTATTTATTCTAATTATCTATCTATTTATAGGTAGTATATAGTAGATATTACGTATTATATCCTTAATTATACTATTATCGTTTTCTATAGTTTTAATATAAATCTTATATCTCTATTTATAATAATCTTGTCTAGTAGTCTATATTAACTAATTATAGTTTCTAGGACCTAGTATATAGTAACCTCTATCTTGCTTTTCTTTTTATATAGTCTAAAGTATAAGTACTTTATAAGTTTATCTACTATTATTAGGATTCTATTATACTTAACTCCTAATATTAGGTTTTTTAATTTTAGTAGTTTTGTAATAAAGTCTATTATAATAACTCTCTATAATTATTTTAGTATTTTAACTAGTTATAGTATACTATATAGTGCGTACCTATTATATTTATTTCTTTAGTATTCTATATAATCTTATAGTACTTCTATTACTAATTATCTTGCTTTTAGGATATAGTAGTCTCTTAGTAATCTATCTAGAGTTTTATTAATTCCTTAGTATCTATATACTAGTATTTTATAGAATTATTATATAAATTCTCTTTAAATCTTTTTTAGAATATATATTCTTCTTTAAGCTTATATAAATCCTTCTTAGATCTCTAGTTTTTCTATTTCTTTAGATACTTCTTATATTGTTTTTTAGATCTATTTATCTAGTTTACTACTTATTCTTTTAAGTATTATAGCTATCTTAGGTATATTTAGGATTAGATATCCTTCTTTGTTCTTAACTAGAACTATACTAGTAGTACTTACTTCTTCTTATAAGTCTAGTCTTCTACTAAGGGCGTCTATAAATTAATTATCTTTCCCTTTTGTATATATAATTTCTAAATTAAATATTAATAGGAATTCCTACTATCTTATATAGTATTATAATAATTCCTTATTTATTATAAATCTTATAAGATTCTTATAGTCTATATAGACTTTTATTTAGTACTTTATTCCTTATAAGTATACTCTCTATTATTTAAATACTTTATAGATTACTAGTATCTCCTTATTATAAATTAAGTAGTTAAGCTCTACTAGCTTTATTTTCTTAGAAAAGTATTTAACTAAGTACTCTTTTTTAGTTTTTAGGTCTTCTTGTATTAGTACTATTCTATAGACTAAGTTAGATACGTCTATTTTTACTATTACTAGTAGGTCTAGGTTATATATTCTAATAACTAGGTTTTCTATAAACTTTTTCTTAATCTTATTAAATACTTTGTCGTATTCCTTTATCTATTTAAATAGCGTATCTTTTTTTATAAGTCTTATTATTAGTTCTATATTTTTAGACTATCTTACTATTAGCTTTCTATAGAAGTTTGCTAGTCTATAAAATTATTATACTTCTTTTACGTTTTTAGGTGTTAGCTATTTATTAATTAACTTAATCTTTTCTAGATTAATCTTAATTTTTCCTAGTTCTATACTAAATCTAAGGAAGTCTATTTCCTTTATATAAAATTTATATTTTCTTATTTTTAGGAATAATTTATTTTCTACTAGTTTTTCTAGCACTTTATATATATATTATACGTGTTCTTTCTCTATTTCTAAGAATAAAAGGATATTGTCTAGGTATATAAATATAAATACGTCTAAGTACTCTCTTAATACTATATTAATTCTTTCCTAGAAGGCTACTAGTATATTTATTAAGCTAAAGAGTATAACTAAGTATTTATATAGTCTATATTATATTCTAAATACTATTTTCTATTTATTACTTTTCTTAATTCTAATCTAATAGTAGGCGTTCTAGATATCTAGTTTTATAAAGATTTTTACCTTTTATAGCCTATCTTGTATTTTATCTATTTATAGTAAAGGGTATTAGTTTTTGTTTATAATTACGTTAGTCTTTCTAAAGTCTACGTAAAGTCTTTTATTACTTATTCTTTTCTTATCTATAAAAATAAGTCTATATACTACTAAGGACTTAGATTCCTATATCTATCCTTTCTTTATAGCGTTTTTAATAAATACTTATTTAATTTTAGATTCTTCTTCTATTTTTCTATAAACTAGGCTCTATCCTACGTCCTTATCTTCTTTTATATCTATCGCTAAGTCCTATAGCTAATATTCTAGAAAGTAGTCTTTAGGTTCTATAAGTTATTTTTCTTATTTCTTATATTCTTTAGGGAATTCTCTTTTATATATACTTATGTTAGCTTTTATTATATCTTTCTTAAGATAACTAATTTTTCCTATTCTCTAATTAATCCTAGAGTTTATTATTTGTAACTATAGTATACCTAGTATTATATCTTGTTTATTATTAATTGTTGTTATATCTATAACTATATTTCTAATTATTATTCCTTCTAGTTCTAATGTAGAAGTAACTATCTTAAACCTAATAGGTTCCTAAAATAGTTTTCCTTTAATTATACTTAGTTGTTAAGGGTATTCTTTATTATATAACGTATTCCTTATATTTCTATAAATTTCTTTAATATAAAGTTTCTTATAGCTTTACTATTAATTATTAATTATACTTTCTTTTCTTAGTATATACTTATTTTTATAATATATAGGCCTCTTATACCTTTTAGCTATTTTTACTTAGGCGATTTTATAAATTATCTATCTTTCTAGGGCTATAGCTCTATTTTAAGTTTATATTCTTTATATTTTAGATATTTATTATTCTTGTATTTGTACTATAGTTCTCCTAAAACGTATTTCTTAGATAATTTTAGTCCTAGTCTTACTACCACGTAACCTTCTTCTAGTATTATTTCCTATCCTTAGATATCTTCTACTAGAATTACTTTAGTATAGTTATAGCCTCTCTTTCTTATAGGCTATATAGTATTATTTGCTTTAGGGTTTCTATATATAATATAATTCTTATCTAAGTATAATATCTATAATACTTTAAAGTATACTAGGTGTTTTAGATTTATTATTTTATTATCTCCTTCCTAGTATTTATCTTTTCTAGGTGTATCTATTATTAAGATATAATATACTACTAGTACTCTTAGTGTATAGACTTTGTTAATCTATTACGTTTTTCTTACAAGGAACTACTATTCCTTTTATATAGGTATTCTTCTTACTATAACTATATATTACTTTATCTATTTCTAAAATAGTATAAACTTTATTTCTTTAGGATTACGTTCTTTTTAGTCTTTATACGCTTCTTCTATACTTATAACTTGTAAGTATTTCTAAATAAACTTCTATTACTTATTTTATTCCTCTATATCTATTGTTATATAGCTATTATAGCTATATATATCTAGCTAGGCGTACTCTATACCTCTTATACTAACTTATTTCTTACTTCTTTATAGTTCTTTAGAGAAAGCTATAGTAGTCTCTTTATCTAGTGCTAGTTCTTTAGCCTAGATTAATAGAATCTAAGGTTCTTTCTCTTCTAAATCTTCTATTAGTAGGTCTATTATATATACTATTTCTTTTAACTATACTTTTATTCTTTCTTTTATTACTACTACTCTATTTCTCTATTATAAGAAGTATCCTACTCTCTACTTATTAGAAAGATATATATAGTAGTTATCTTTATAATAAAAGGTCTAATAAAGTATTACGTATTATATTTCTTTACTCCTAGCTACCTTCTCTTAAGGTTTAGCCTATACTTTTAGTACTTCTTTCTTATTTTTAGTTATTTTTAACTATATTTCTTTATCTTTTTTATAGTCCTTACTTCTATAGTCTTTTATAAAGTGTCTTAGTTTCTTATATTTATAGTATACTATATCCTTTTTCTTTTATAATTAGTAGTCTTTTACGTAGTAGCCTTTCTTACTATAGTTAAAGTACGTAAAGTCTTTATTCTTCTTCTTTTTTCTATCCTTATTAGTATTAAGGATTATAGGGTCTCTAACGTCCTAGTTTCTAGGTTAGTTACTATACTTGTTCTTCTTCTATTCTTAAAAATCGTTATTAATTTATATTACCTATTATTTTAGAGCTTCTAGTATTCTTAGTTTCTCTATATAAATTATTTTGTATTAGATTTTCTTGTTTAATCTTTGTTTAAATCGTAATATTAGGGCTAATTTATTCTATTCTATATTCTATAATAGTTATTTAAACTATAATACGTATTTAGAGATACTCTTCTATTGTATAAGTCTTTTAAGTTTTTCTTTAGCTTATTAGGTAATATCTATATCTCTAAACGCTACTCTTATTTATCTAGTAAAGTATTTATAACTTCTAAAGATAGCTCTAGTTTTATCCTTCTATATTATTAGAGCGTATATTATATAGTCTATCTAATAAGGTTTAAACTATCTTATTATATCTTCTTCTAAGTGCATTCTAATATATATTACCTTCTTTTCTTCTATATTAAAGTATAGTACTTATATATCTATCTAGAGTTATACTAATACTATAAAGGGTCTTAGTTTTTCTCTTATTCTATTAAATTTCTTAAGAATAGGTATCTTAAGTAGTTTCTTTATCGCGCTTATCTTTAGTCTTTGTATAATTAATTCTATCTAGTTTTATCTTTCTATAACTACTTTAATTTAAGCCTTATTCTATTTTTATTATAGTAGTAACAAGGAAAACTAAGATAAAACCAATTAGTCTACGCTTAGCTACTAACAAAGTATAGGACGAGTAAGGTAACAACCTATAAGATAATAAGTTTAACTAGAAAGCTAACTACAATATAGACACGTAACAAATTTATAAATTTACAATCTTAGTAAACACAAAGTTATAAAGCTATTATATAATAAATTTATAAATTCGCGATCTTAGTAAATACAAAGTAACAAAGCTGCTAAGATATTATTACTATATAGTTAGTAGCGATACGTATTATTAAGATAGTATTAGTAATTTAATCCTTTAACTATAGAATACTAATACAAGACAATTACAAAACATCTTCTATTAATATTAGTTATTATAGATTACTTATACGAACTTTACTATTAACTCCTAATCTACTAATACTCTAATAGCTACTAGTAGTCGACGTAGGTAGCCTATTACAATTTTGTATATTCCTAGAGTTTCTTATTTTAGGTTTCTAAGGCGTTAATTACTATTTTTATATCTTTTTTCTTAGAAATTAAGTTATTTAAATAGTTTTTAATGTCTCTCTATACTATATTATCTAACTTATAGCTACTTAGGGGTACTTTAGCCCCTTTTTAGTTAAACTTTCTACTATTGTATTAGCTAGACTATACGCTACTTACGCTTTGCTTTTCTTAATAGCTAAATTAGTAAGGTATTAATAGGCCTCTAGGGTTAACTTCCTAATAACTTATAGAGTATTAGTAGATTAAGAGGTAATAACAAAAGCTTATATAGTAATTAGTAATAACTATAAATAATAGTTAATTTACGTGTATATTATTAAGTATTAGCGTTCTAGGTTAGAGATTAGATTACTAATACTATCCTAATAATGTACATTACTACTAACTATATACCTAGGCCTCTTAGCTAGCTTTATACTTTGTATTTACTAAGATTACAAATTATAAATTTATTATATACTTAGCTTTATACTTTGTATTTACTAAGATTATAAATTGTAAATTTATTACGTACTTAGCTTTGTACTTTATATTTACTAAGATTGTAAATTACGAATTTATTACGTGTCTCTATTATAGTTAGCTTCCTAGTAGGGTTTATTGTCTTATAGGTCGTACGTGTTGTTATTATCTATAGTAAGGCTAATAGGCTCTAATTAGCTTTCTCTTGTTATAGCTATAACAAGAGTAGTATTTAAAGATATAGATATTACCTAATAAGCTAAAGAAAGGCTAGAAAAGCTTATATAAAATAAAAGTATTCCTAAATATATATTATAGTTTAAATAACTATTACAAAATATAGAATAGGATAAACTATCTTTAATATTATAATTTTAATAAAGACTAAACTTAAAAATATAATATAAAATAATCTATATAGAAAAGCTAAGAATACTAGAAGCTCTAAAGTAATAAGTAATATAGATTAATAATAATCTTTAAGAATAAAAAAAGAATAAGTATAGAGGATCTACTTAGAACTATAATAAGAGAGACTCTATAATCTTTAATATAAATAAGGATAGAAAAAAGAAGAAAAATAAAGACTTTATATACTTTAACTATAGTAAGCTAAACTACTACACGAAAAACTACTATTAAAAATAGAAAAAGGATATAGTATATTATAAATATAAGAAACTAAGATACTTTATAAAAGACTATAGAAGTAAAGACTTTAAGAAAAACAAGAAAGCTTAGTTAAAGATAATAAAGAGTAAGAAGAAAGTACTTAAAGTATAAGCTAAACCTTAAAAGAAAGTAGCTAGGAGTAAAGAAATATAATATATAATACTCTATTAGACCTTTTATTATAAGGATAACTACTATATATATCTTTTTAGTAAGTAGAGAGTAAGATAGTTGTTATAAGCGTAACAAGAGAAATCGAGATAGAACTAATTAGTCTTAACTTAGATACTAACGAAGTATAAGATAAGTAGGGTAACAACCTTAATTAGGAAACTACCTATAACTAAGACACGTAGTAGTAATCTATAATAATATACTAATAGATTAAGGTAATCTATAATTATATATAAATAGATTAGTATAAGTATATAGTTAATAGAATACGTATTATTAAGATAGTATTAGTAATCTAATCTCTAACCTAAAACGCTAATATTTAATATTATATATATAAATTAACTATTGTTTATAGTTATTATAGATTATAATACAAGCTTTTATTATTAACTCCTAATCTACTAATAACTCTAGAGGTTATTAGGAAGTTAACCTTAGTACACCTATTATACTTTACTAATTTAGTTATTACAAGAAGTAAAGTATAAGTAAGCGTATAGTCTAGCTAATACAATAGTAGAAAGTTTAACTAAGTAGCTAAAGCACTCTTAAGTAGTTATAAGTTAGATAATTGTTACTAGCTTACTAGGGTTAACTTCCTAATAGCCTAGATAGGTATTAGTAGATTGTAAGGTAATAATAAAAGCTTGTATTATAATCTACAATAGGCTATAAATAATAGAAGATATTTTGCAACTATCTCTATATTATCGCTCGTAGTTAATAATTAAATTACTAATACTATCTTAATAATGCGCATCGCTACTAACTATATACTTATCCTAATCTATTAATCTATTACTACTAAGAATAATAGATTATAGATTACTTTAATCTATAATCTATTAACGCTAAGAGTCTATAGATTATAGATTACTTTAGGTATCCTAATTATATATAGTTTCCTAATTAAGTTTATATTCTTTGTATTTATAAGAACTTAATCCTTTAGTTATAAGGCTAATTAGTTCTATCTATATTTCTCTTGTTACTATCGTAATACTATCTCCTCCTTTAGGTAGGTCCTTGTTTATCTATTCTAGAGCTAAGGTTATTAGCTTACTCTTTTTGTTAATTTCTAGCTCTTTATTACTCCCTATAGTTACCTCTTCTATATATTATTAATATCTTCTTACTAATTACGTATTATGTAATAGTATTAAAATGTTTCCTTATTCTTGTTATACCTCCTCTAAGTTAAATCCTAAGTACTCTCTTTGTATAGTTTCTATAAACAATAGTAGAGCTTATAAGGTATATATCTATATAAACGTTTATAGTTCCTATAACGTGTCTAGTATCTCTCTTATAGAGTATATATTTATTATACTTATTCTTACGTCTAGGCTTAATAATAATAGAGAGAGCTGTTAACTAAGCTTAAGAGAAATTACTATCTTAAATTATAGAGGCTAAAGCTAAGTATAAGTAGATCTAGGAGCTTGCGTAGAGTAAGCTAGTAGAGAATTAAGCTTATCTCTCTCGTCTTTATAAGATAAAGGCGCTAAATAATAAGAAATTAGCTAAGTAGTTAGTAGCTCTAGAAGCTAAGCTAGACTTAGATAAGGTATTTAGTATTACTATAGTAGGTCCTACGTTAAGCGCTCCTATTACCTCTCTATCTAGTAATAGTAATATTAGTTCTCTTAGTTTACTACTAGGCGTTCTAGAGGGTTTTAACTTTAGAAGTCTTCTAGTTTCTTAGAGTAGTTAAGATTATTTTCTAGTTCCTATATTTCTTCCTATAGTTATCCTTTTTTGTCTATACTTATCTATTTTACTAGGTAGTAGTTCCTACTATTATAGAACTAGCGTACTAGGATTTCTTTAACTTCTTATTTTTCTTATTCTCTATACGTATCTACTTTATATACTAGTAGTTCTACGTTTTATAGTA
>JALNQF010000908.1:0-11346 GCA_028456385.1 Ophiosphaerella korrae | reverse complement strand
GTAGAAGACTAGACTTATAAGAAGAAGTAAGCGCTACTAGTATAGTCTTAGTTAAAAATAAAGAAAGATATTTAGTCTTAAATACACCTAAAATAGCCGTAACACTTAAAAGAAAGAGTAGCGAGCTAGACAAATAGATTTAGAAAATAACATAAGAAGTATCTAAAGAAATAGAGAAACTAGAAATTTACAAAGGACTTGCATAAGTATATAGAAAAACGTATATCCTAAAGAAAATCTAAAGAGAATTTATACAATAGTTTTACAAACTACTAGTATATAGATACTAAGGGATTAATAAGACTCTAGATAAGATACTACAAGATTACTATATCCTAAAAGTAAGATAACTAGTAATAGAAGTACTACAAGACTATATAGAATATTAGAGAAACAAGTATAATAGATACGCACTATATAGAATATTACAACTAGTAGAAGTACTAAAACAACTATAGAGAGTTATTATAATAGACTTTATTACGAAGTTACTAAAGTCTAAAGACCTAATATTAGGAGTTAAATACAATAGAATCCTAATAATAGTAGATAAATTTATAAAGTATATATACTTTAGACTATATAAAGAGAGAAGTAGGATAGAAGTTACTATATACTAGGTTCTAGGAACTATAATTAGTTAATATAGACTACTAGACAAAATTATTATAGATAGAGATATAAGATTTATATTAAAACTATAGGAAATAATAATAGCGCAATTAGAAATTAAGCACGTAATATCTATAGCATATTACCTATAGATAGATAGACAATTAGAACGAATAAATTAGATAGTAGAATAGTATCTAAGATACTACCTTAACTACAACTAAAATAACTAGGTATAGCTACTACCTATAGCATAATTAGTATACAACAGCGTAAAGAATATAGTAATAAGAGTATTACCCTTCTTCGCAAACTATAGATTTAAACCTAATACATACTAGATACTAAGAAACTAGATATCTTAGTCCTTAAGAAGAGAAAACTTCGCTAATAGACTTAAAAATATATATAACTAACTAAGATAGGACGTAGAATTCCTACACAATTAGATAGTAAAGTATTACAATAAGAAATATAAAAGAAGACCTTAATTTAGAGAGAGAGAAAAAGTATAGTTAGTATAAAAGAATATTAAAAGTAAACAGCCTAGTTTAAAACTAGACTACGTTAAGATAGGACTATACAAAATTAAGAATAAAATCTTACTAGTTATATTTAAATTAAAGTTACTAAATAAGATAAGGATACACCTAACCTTCTATATAGCGCTACTTAAGATAGTACTACAAAACGTAGAACTACTAGTGTACAAAGTAGATATATATAGAGAATAGGAAGAATAAGAAGTTAAGAAAATCCTAGTACGCTAATTCTATAATAGTAGGAACTACTACCTAGTAAAATAGATAGGTATAGACGAGAAAGGGCAACTATAGGAAGAAATATAGGAACTAGAAGATAACCTTAATTACTCTAAGAAACTAGAGGAGTTCTAAAGTTAAAACCCTCTAGAACGCCTAGTAGTAAACTAAAAGAACTAACATTACTAATAATAGATAGAGAGATAATAGAGACGTCTAGTATAGGACCTACTATAGCAATACTAAATACCTTATCTAAGTCTAGCTTAGCTTTTAGAGCTACTAACTACTTAGCTAATTTCTTATTATTTAAGGCCTTTATCTTATAAAGACAAGAGAGACGAGCTTAATTCTCTACTAGCTTACTTTACGTAAGCTTCTAGATACGCTTACGCTTAGCTTTAGCTTCTACAATTTAAGATAGTAATTTCTTTTAAGTCTAGTTAATAGCTTTCCCTATTATTATTAAGCCTAGATACAAGAATAAGTATAATAAACTTATACTTAGAAAGAAAAACACTAAACACGTTATAAGAGCTATATATATTCGCACAAATACATACTTTATAAGCCTTACTATTATTTATAGAAATAATACAAGGAAGAGACTTAGAGTTTAACTTAGGAGAAGTATAATAAGAGTAAGGAAATATTTTAACACTATTACGCAACACGCAATTAGTAAGGAGGTAGCAACAACGTATAGATAAAACAGTTATAAGGGAGGATAAAGAACTCTATATTAACGAAGAAACTAGACTAATAACTCTAGCTCTAGGACGAGTAAACTAAGACCTACCTAAGAGGGGAGATAGTATTATAGGTGTAATAGAAGAAATTAAGATAGAACTAATTAGTCCTAATCTAGGCGCTAACAAAGTATAGGACGAGTAGAGTAATAACCTTAATTAGGAGACTACATATAACTAGGATACTTAGGCTAATCTATAATCTGTAGACTCTTAGTATTAATAGATTATAGATTAAGATAATCTATAATCTACTAGTCTTAGCAACTATAGATTATAGATTACAACAAGTATATAGTTAGTAAGATATGTATTATTAAGATAGTATTAGTAATTTAATCCTTTAACTATAGAACGCTAATATAAGATAGTTACAAAACATCTTCTATTGTTTATAGTTATTATAGATCTTAACACGAACTTTTATTATTATCTCTTAATCTACTAGCTCTCTAGATAGGTACCTATAGTTAATAACAAGAGGCCTGTTATATTCTAGAGTTTTATAATATACTTCTCTTAATCCTACTATATCTATATTACTATATTAGTAAAAAAGTATAAAGAAATATATAAATTCTTCTTAGTATTAGTAAGTAATACTATCTAAAATAGTAAAGTATTAGTAAGCTAATCCTATATAATAGCGTATAATAAAATTATCTTAGGTTTATAAGCTAATATATTTTTTCCTATTAGTAATAAAGTAGTTATATATAGACTAGATAAAGGATATAATATTTACGTAGTATCTTATACTTAAAAATTATAAAAGTTTAATAAAGTAGTTTTTTTATTCTTTATACTAGTAAAAATTAAAAGCTAGCTCTTAGATACTAGTTAAAAAAGAAGTTAGAGTAAACTCTTCTCTATTAAAGATATAGTAGCTTACTACTAGTACTTAGAGTTTAAACTCTTTTTTAAAAAAGCTAAGTTACTAGCTTTATAGTAAAATCTTAGTTTAAAGTAGTTTTATATCTTTCCCTACTAGTATATTAAAGTTAAAGATTTTAGATTTGTTTATTTAGCTATTAGGATTTCTTTATAGATTATTACTTTATATAAGTAGTTATATTTTACTAAAACTTTTTCTTATAAAGCTTTATACTAAGTAGCTCTTTAGCTTAAAGTATTATATTACTCTATAATATAGTTATAGTTTAGTAGAGTAATTATACTAAGTATCTTTAGAGTTAGGCTAATTAGTAATCTTATTAGAAAAGTTATTTATCTACTTTTCTTACTCTAGCTATAAGCTTCTAGTTTTATTTATTTACTATATTAATTATATCTTATATCTACGAATTTATAACTACTACGTATAATACTATTCTAGCTAGAGTAAACTCTCTAAGAGATAAGTAATTACTAAGTTTATTATCTTTAATTCTTTAGTATAAAGTTAGTAATAAAGTAAAAAATAAGACTTAGAGCTTAGTAAACTTAGTAAGTAATTTCTTAAGTTTATCTTAAAATATAAAAACTATCCTTAGTAGTAAGTCTTTATTAATTATAGCGTTTAGTAAAGAATTATCTTTTAGCTCTTTTAAGTTCTTTAGCTTAAGTATAAGCTAAAGTAATAATACTTAGCTAATATATTATTAAGTATTATTAATTAAGTTATTTAATATAATCTAGTTATTAAAAAAGACTTTAGTAACTAGTCTATACCTTAGGGGGCTACTTTAGTTAAAGAGAGTAAAGTTTATATCTAGGTTAAATTCTTCTATAATAAGTTAGTTAGAAGTAGCTAAGTCTATTATAAAGCTATTAGCTAAGAAAGTACTTAGTACTTATTAGAGAATTATATTAGGTTAGAAATTTAGTTTACTAGGTAGCTTTAGCTAAATAAAAGATTTAAAGTCTATTACCTATTTTCTTTTATCTTTTTATAAAGAAGTTTTAAGATATTATTAGAAGTTACTTAATACTTTTTTTATTAGAGTAGTTAGTATAGTAAGTTTCTAAGTTTATTTTTCTAGAAACTTAGTTCTAGTACGTATTTTATAGATTTTTTATAGTATATTAGCTTTAGAGTATTCTCTTAGTTTTTTACTAGATTTATAGTTTACTATTTATAGTATATCTTTATCTTATAAGTATACTTAGTATAAGTAGTAAAGAGGTTATAAGCTAATATTATTTTAGTTTAAAAAGCTAGCTTTTAAAGAGATAGAATTTTTTTTATTTAACTAAGTTATAGTAGTTATATACTATATTAGTATATTTAGCTATTAGTTTATAGAGATTTAGATCTTTAGCGCTAGCTAGTAAAGGTTTTAGTAAGGTCTAGGGCGCTTTATTACTTAGTTCTTATAAATTAAGTACTAGTAATTTGCGTAGGTTTAGGGGTCTTTTCTTTCTCTAGTACTACTACCTAAGTTTAATACCTAGTATAAGCTAAAGCTTTATAACTTATAAAGTAGTTAAACTACTCTTCTTTAGTATATATTTCTTTCTAGAATATTAGCACTAGTACTAGTAAAAAGAAAGTTCTAGAAACTTTAACTAGAACTATAATATAGTAAACTTAAGAGGCTACCTAGCGTACTATAGCTAAGGTAGAATCTAATTCCTAGTAGTATAGTTCTTTTTAGCTAGCTAGGCTTAATTAAAAGTTAGCTACAATTAGCTATCTTATAGTAACTCTAGCCTAAGTAAAAAAGCTATAAGTCTAGTTCTAGGTTATAGAGAACCCTATAAAAGTAAAATATTTATAGAGTTCTACTATTATATAAAGTAGACTTTATATAAGATAACTTACTAAAGTAGTTTTAATAATTAACTAAAAAGAGTAAATAGTAAATAAAGCTATCTAAGTAAGTACTAGGTATATATACCTAGTAGCTTACTAAGTACTAACTAAAAGAAGAAAGGTAGTTAAATATTAGAAAGTTTATAATATTAGTAAGTTATAAAATTACTAATATTAGTGCGAAAATAAGAGATATAAAAGATAACTCCCTTATAGTAATACTAATTATAAAGCCTTTTATATATATATTATATATATACTATAGCTTTATCTAATATTTGTCTATCTTCTAATATAATACGTTAAAGTATAGCTTATACTTTATATAAAAATTCGCTTTATAGCGTATATAGTTAATACTAGTAGTTTATTTAAATATAAGTAAGCTCTAGTTTTAATAGAGAAAGTAAGTTTCTTAGCTCTAGTTAACTATCTTATAAGCTATCTATAATACTAATTATTTTATTATATTTTTATAAGTAGAAATTTTTTTTTATAAGCTTTTTAATATATTATATAAGCTTATACTCTTATTATAGGCTAAGCTTTCTATAGTTAAAGTTTCTATTCTATTTTAATTATATTAAGTCCTAGTATCTTTAGCTTAGTATAGTTTATTTAATACTAAATTTAGTAGTAACTTCTATATATACTAAATCTTCTCCTAGTTCTTATAATTTAAATTTTTTAATTATAGTTTAAATTAAGTCTATATTAGTAGAGTTATTACGTATTATAGAGAAGTAAGTTAGACTTTAGTTTAGTATTTACGTATATTACGTAAATACGTATATACTAAAGTAAATAGTATAATACTTAAGATAGCGTAATACCTATTCTATTAAAATCTTACTCTAACTTTAATACTATATAACTATATTAATATAGAGCTAATTAAGGCTACCTTTATAGCTATTAAATTACTAGGATTTAAAGAAAAACTTTATTATATATAAATTATTAAAAGTTAGAGTATTAAATAAACTATACTTATATAAAGATACTAGTACGTATTAGTTTTAAAAAATACTTAAGCTAAAAACTATTAAGTACTCTATTCTTAGTAAGAGTAATGTTACAACAGTAATAGAAGAACTATAGATAGAACTAATTGATCCTACGAGCCTAGTCCTATACGATTCTAAAGGCTATAAGCCTAACTAGGAAGCTACGCATAATTAGGACACCTAGAGTAATCTATAATCTATAGACTCTTAGTAGTAGTAGATTATAGATTAAGCTAATCTATAATCTATTAATCTTAGCAAACATAGATTATAGATTACAACAAGTATATAGTTATTAGCAATGTATATTATTAGGATAGTATTAGCAATTTAATCCTTTAACTACAGAACGCTAATACAAAACAGTTACAAAATATCTTCTATTATTTATAGTTATTATAGATCCTAACACGAACTTTTGTTATTATCTCTTAATCTACTAGCTACCTAGATAGGCACCTGTAGTTAACGATAGGAGGCCTATTACACTTTACTAATTTAGTTATTACAAGAAGCGAAGCGTAAGTAACGCACAGTCTAGCTAACACAATAGTAGAAAGTTTAACTAAAATAAGTAAAGCCCCTAAGAGTAGTTATAAGTCTAATAGTACTGTATAGGAAACAATTAAGGACTAAATTAACAACTTAATCTTAGATAAGGAAGATATAAAAATAGTAATTAACGCCTTAGAAACGTAGAATAAAGAACTACAAGATTACGCGAAATAGAACAAGGTATAGATTAAAGCTATTATTAAAGGATAGAATTAAATAGAGCTAATTATATAACGCCTAGTAATAAGTACTATAAAGAAACTGCCTAAGATACTTATCCTTAAGAAGTTCGATAAAACAAGAGAAAAATTAAGACCCTTAATTATATTAGCACAACTCTAGATAGATATATAAGTACTACACTTTGATATAGAAGAAAAGAAAGTAATATATATTAGATTATACCTCGAGGAAGACGTAATAAGATAGTATAAGCCCTACTAGATAGACTATACGATATATTCTCTAATAACCTAGAAAGACAAGATAAGAGCTA
This sequence comes from Ophiosphaerella korrae, assembly GCA_028456385.1. Classification (NCBI taxonomy): domain Eukaryota; kingdom Fungi; phylum Ascomycota; class Dothideomycetes; order Pleosporales; family Phaeosphaeriaceae; genus Ophiosphaerella; species Ophiosphaerella korrae. The sequence continues at coordinate 4,411 of JALNQF010000908.1, read as the reverse complement.
TCTTTAGAAGTTACAAATACTTTACTAAACGAATAAGAGTAGTATTTAGAGACATAGACGTTATACAATAAGCTAAAGAATAGCTAGAAAAGCTTACACAAAACTAGAGTGTTCCTAAATACATATTATAATTTAAGTAACTATCCTAAAACATAGAATAGAACAAGTTAGCCTTAATATTATAATTTAAACAAGGACTAAATTTAAAAATACAATACGAAATAATCTATATAGAGAAACTAAGGACACTAGAAGCCCTAAAGCAATAGGTAATCTAAATTAATAACAATCTTCGAGAATAGAAAAAGAATAAGTATAGCACCTAAATTAGAAACTAGGATGCTAGAGACCCTATAATCCTTAACGCTAACAAGGACAAGAAAAAGAAGAAGAACAAAGACTTTACGTACTTTAACTATAGCAAGAAAGGCTACTACGTAAAGGACTACTATTTATAAAAGAAGAAAGATATAGTATATTATAAATACAGGAAACTAAGATACTTTACAAAAGACTACAAAAGTAAAGACCTAAAGAAAGAAACTTAGTTAAAAATAACTAAAAAGAAGAAAGAAGTACTACAAGTATAGGCTAAACCTTAAGAGAAAGTAGCTAGGAGTAAAGAAATACAATATATAATACTCTATTAGACCTTTTGTTATAAAGATAACTACTATATATATCTTTCTAGTAAATAAGGAGTAAGATACTTCCTATAATAGAGATATAGAGTAGTAGTAATAAAAGAAAGAATAAAAGCTTAGCTAGAAGAAATAGCCTAAGTAATAGACCTACTAATAGAAGACTTAGAAGGGGAAGAGCCCCTAGTACTATTAATCTAGGCTAAAGGACTAGTACTAGATAAAGAGACTACTATAGCTTTCTCTAAAGGACTGTAAGAAAGTAAGAAACAAGTTAGTATAAGAGGAATAGAGTATACCTAGCTAATAATATATAGCTATAATAGCTACATAATAATAGATATAGAGGAATAAAATAAAAAATAGAAGTTTGTTTAGAAATACTTACTAGTTATAAGTATAGAGGAAGCGTACAAAGACTAGAAAGAACGCAATCCTAAAGAAATAAAGTTTATACTATTTTAAGAATAGATAAAGTAATATATAGTTATAGTAAGAAGAATACCTATATAAAGAGAATAGTAATACCTTGTAAGAAAAACGCGATAGATTAATAAAGCCTATATACTAAGAGTACTAGTAGTATACTATATCCTAATAATAGACGTACCTAGTAAAGATAAGTACTAGGAAGGGGATAACAAGATAATAGATCTAAAGTATCTAGCACACTTTAAAGTATTATAGATATTATACTTAGACAAGAATTATATTATATATAGGAACCCTAAAGCAAACAATAGTATATAGCCTATAAGAAGAAAAGGCTATAACTATACAAGAGTAATTCTAGTAGAAGATATCTAAGGATAGGAAATAATCCTAGAAGATAGATACGTAGTAGTAAGACCTAGCCTAAAACTATCTAAGAAATGCGTCTAAGGAGGACTATAGTATAAATATATATATAATAAATATCTAAAATACAAAGAATATAAGCTTAAAATAGGGCTATAGCCTTAAAAAAATAGATAGTTTATAAAAAAGCCTTAATAAGAATAGTTAAAAGGTATAAGAGGCCTATATATTATAAAAATAGGTATATACTAAGAGAAGAAAGTATAACTAATAATTAATAGTAGAGCTACAAGGAACTTTATATTAAAGAAATTTGTAGAAACACAAGGAATAAAGTATATAATAAAGAAATACCCTTAATAACTAAGCACGATTAAAAGAAAACTATTCTAAGAACCTATTAGGTTCGAGACAGTTCCCTCTACGCTTAAATTAGAAGGGATAACGATTAAAAATATAGTTATAGATATAACAATAATTAATAACGAGTAAGATATAATATTAAGTATACTATAGTTATAAATAACTAACCTATATATTAATTAGAGAACAAGGAAAATTAGTTATAGTAAAACTAATATATTAAAAGCTAATATAAGCACCTATAAAAGAGAATTCCTAGAAGAATATAAGAAATAGGAAGAATAGCTTATAGAGCTAGAAGACTACTTTCTAGAATATTAACTATAGGACTTAGCGATAGAACTAGAAGAAGGAAGAAACTTAGGATAGAGCCTAGTCTACTAAAAAATAGAAGAAGAATCTAAGATTAAATAAGCGTTTATTTAGACCGCAATAAAAAAAGGATAGATAAGAGAATCTAAATCCTTAGTAGTATATAGACTTATATTTGTAGACAAAAAAGGAATAAATAATAAAAGGCCCTACGTAGATTTTAGAAAAACTAACGTAATTATAAACAAGAACTAATACCTACTACTATAAATAGATAAAATGTAAGATAGACTACAAAAAGTAAAGATCTTTACGAAACTAGATATCTAAAACGCCTACTATTAGATTAGAATTAAAGAAGGTAATAAATAGAAAATAGTGTTTAGAATATAGTATAGACTATATAAATACTTAGTTATACTGTTTAGCTTAACAAATATACTAGTAGCATTCTAAGAAAGGATTAATATAGTACTAAGAGAGTACTTAGATATATTTATATTCGTATACTTAGACGACATCCTTATATTCTTAGAAACAGAGGAAGAACACGTACAACACGTATACAAAGTACTAAAGAAATTAGTAGAAAATAAACTATTTCTTAAAATAAGAAAATGCGAATTCTACACAAAGGAAATAGATTTCCTTAGATTTATTATTAAACTAGGAAAAATCAAGATTAACCTAGAAAAGATTAGATTAATTAATAAATAGCTAACACTAAAGAACTTAAAGGAAGTATAGTAATTTTATAGGCTAGCTAACTTTTGTAGAAAGTTAATAGTAAGATAGTCTAAAGATATAGAACTAATAACAAGACTTATAAAAAAGGACACGCCGTTTAAATAGATAAAAGAATATAATAAAGTATTTAACAAGATTAAAAAGAAGTTTATAGAAAACCTAGTTATTAGAATATATAACCTAGACCTACTAGTAATAGTAAAAACAGACGTATCTAATTTAGTCTATAGAATAGCACTAATACAAGAAGACCTAGAGACTAAAAAAGAATACTTAGTCGAATACTTCTCTAAGAAAATAAAGATAGTAGAACTTAACTACCTAATTTACAATAAAGAGATACTAGTAATCTACAAAGTATTTAAACAATAGAGAGTATACCTACAAGGAGCAAGACACTAGATAAAGGTCTACACAGATTACAAGAATCTTATAAGATTTATAATAAACAAAGAATTATTACAACGCTATATAAGATAGTAAGAATACCTATTAATATTTAATATAGAAATTATACACACAAAAGAGAAAGACAACTAATTTATAGATACTCTTAGTAAAAGACTAGACTTATAAAAAGAAGTAAACGCAACTAGTATAGTTCTAGTTAAGAATAAAGAAGGACATTTAGTCTTAAATATACCTAAAATAGCCGTAATACTTAAAAGAAAGAGTAGCGAGCTAGACAAATAGATTTAGAAAATAATACAAAAAGTATCTAAAGAAATAGAGAAACTAGAAAACTATAAAGGATTTGTATAAGTATATAAAAGAATATATATTCTAAAGAAAATCTAGAGAGAATTTATATAATAGTTTTACGAATTACTAGTATATAGTTACTAAGGAATTAATAAGACCCTAGATAGGTTACTACAAGATTACTACATCCTAAAAGCAAGACAACTAGTAATAGAGGTACTACGAGACTATATAGAGTATTAAAAGAATAAATACAATAAACACGTACTATATAAAATGTTATAACTAGTAGAAGTACTAGAATAACTATAGGGAGTTATTACAATAAACTTTATTACGAAATTACCTAAGTCTAAGGACCTAATATTAGGAGTCGAATACAATAGAATCCTAATAATAGTAAATAAACTTACAAAGTACACGTACTTTAGACTATATAAAGAGAGAAGTAGGATAGAGGTTACTATACACTAGGTTCTAGGAACTATAATTAGTTAATATAGACTACTAGATAAAATTATTATAGATAGAGATATAAGATTTATATTAAAACTATAGGAAACAATAATAGCGCAATTAGGAATTAAGTATACAATGTCTATAGCATACTACCTACAAATAGATAAATAATTAGAACAAATAAACTAGATAGTAGAATAGTATCTAAGATACTACCTTAACTACAACTAAAACAACTAGGTACAGTTACTACCTATAGCACAGTTAGTATATAATAGCGCAAAGAATATAGTAACAAGAGTATTACTCTTTTTCGCGAACTATAGATTTAAACCTAATATATACTAGATACTAAGAAATTAGATATCTTAGTTACTAAGAGGAGAAAA
>JALNQF010000907.1:0-11354 GCA_028456385.1 Ophiosphaerella korrae | reverse complement strand
ACCTAGTACTTACTTAGATAGCTTTATCTACTATTTACTCTTTTTAGTTAATTATTAAAACTACTTTATTAAGTTATCTTACGTAAAGTCTACCTTATATAATAGTATATCTAACGTATTCTATTAGCGAAGTAGCTATATTACTAAAATAGCTACTTTTTCTTAGTACGAAGAATACTACATACAAATAATAATATAGTCTTAATAAAATAATATTTTAACTCTATAAGAAAGTAGAATTTAACTTAGGCTTTAGGCTTATATATTAGGCTATTTTTAGACTTTATAATACGCTACTATAGCTTTAAATGTATAATATTAGTAGCTCTCTACTTAGCTTTATAGAATCTCTTATTAACGCGCTACTTAACTAAACTACTAGAAACTTACTATAATAGAAGAGTAAACTATTATATAGTATATTCTTAACCTTAATTTAAGAGGATTTACCCCCTAGTTATATAAGGTAGTAGATATAGTAGACAAGCTATTAGTAATACGTAGTAGAGAACTAGTTAGGAAGTACTAGCCTACACGCTTTGTAGCGCGTATAGACAAGCTTAAGACTACCTTTAGTTAAGTAAAGGATTGCTAGAGAATACTTTAAGAAGATCTAGTAGTTATTAGTAGGTAGTTCTAGCTTGTATAGGATATAATAGCGACGTATAGCGTTAATCTAGATAATATCTATAACTTTAATAAGACTAGCTTTTAGATAGGAATAATTAGGTTAATAAAAGTCGTTATAGGCTTAGAGAGGCGTATAAGGCCTAATCTTATTTAGCTAAGTAATTATAAGTAGGTTATAGCTATTATAAGTATCTATACTACTAGCTATATAACTCTACTATTTATTATCTATAAAGGACGCGTCTATATCTCTACTTAGTATAAGGAAATAGATATACTACGTAATTAGAAGATCTCTATCTCTAAGAATAGATAGATAAATAATATACTTAGTCTTAAGTAGTTAAAGCACTTTAACGTGTATATAAAGGCGCGTTAGGTAAGGTTATACTAGCTACTTATCTTAGATAGCTATAAGAGCTACTTAAATTAAGATTTTAAGGACTACTACCTTAAAAACAAGATTCTAACGCTCTATATACTAGCCTATTCGTCCTATATCTTTTAGCTACTTAACGTTATCTACTTCTTGCTATTAAAGCTTAAGTACTTCTAGTACGTACAAGACTTAGCACGCTAGCGCGTCTACTATATTAATAAGGAAGGCTTCCTTCTAGCTTTTAGAAACGCGTTTTTTAACGTATTTATATACAAGAATTATAAAAAAGCCTTCAAGGTATCTAGATTAGTTCTTATTAACGCGTAAGAAGTCTTTAATTGCCTTAAAGTATAGCTGCGTACTCTACTAGGACTTTTACTACTAGAGACGCTATAGTAGTTAAAGACTCTAAGTAATACGTACAAATTTAGCTCTTAGTTAAAGCTTATAAGTAGCTCTTTTATACAATTACTAGAATTAGCTTAGTAAAGGTTCTTGTAGCTTATTAAAGGAGCTAAACTTATACTATATTAAAACGCTCTTATAAGCTCCTAGATTATAGAGCTTAAAGAGTAATTAGTAGAGATAATAAAGTACAAAATGCGTAAATAGAAGTAGATTTAGTATAGTAGTATATTAGAGTATAGTACTAGAGCGTCGTACGTAGCTATAGAGGCGTCTAGTAAGACTTAGAGGGTAAAGAAGGCTTATAGTAGTAGTAGTAATAGGTAGGCTTAATAGGCTTAACTAAGTTAATAGCGTTGTAGGAACTATAACAAGATAGGGTATAACGCTCGTACGTACTAAAAAGATATAGAAGAAGATTCTAAATCTACTACAAGTACATCGTATATAGGTTCTATAGCTAGTTATTAAGTAAATTAATTTTTTGTACATAATATTCGCGATACTAAAGAAAAGTAGCTATTTTAGTAATATAGCTACTTTACTAATAGAATACGTTATATAAATATTTTACTTTTATAGGCCTCTCTATAACCTAGAACTATACTAATAGCCTTCTTACTTATACTAGAGTTACTATAAGATAGCTAATTGTAGCTAACTTTTAATTAAACCTAGCTAGCTAAAAAGAACTATACTACTAAGAATTAGATCTTACTTTAGCTATAGTACGCTAAGTAGCCTCTTAAGTTTACTATATTATAGTTCTAGTTAAGGTTTTTAGTGCTCTTTTTTTTTACTAGTACTAGCGCTAATATTCTAGAAAGAAATATATACTAAAGAAAAGTAGTTTAACTACTTTATAGGTTATAAAGCTTTAGCTTATACTTACTACGTATACTTAAGTAAGGGTGTACTTACACTAGGTATTAAACCTAGATAGTAGTACTAGGAAAAGAAAAGACTCTTAAACCTACGTAAATTACTAGTACTTAATTTATAAGAACTAAGTAATAAAGTACCTTAGACTATACTAAAACTTTTACTAACTAGCGCTAAAGCTCTAAATCTCTATAAACTAATAGCTAAACGTACTAATATAGTATATAACTACTATAACTTATCTTATTATATTATAACTTAGTTATATAAAAAATTATCTATTGTCTTAAAAGCTAGCTTCTTAAACTAAAATAATACTAGCTTATAACCTCTTTATTACTTATACTAAGCGTACTTATAAGATAATAATATACTATAAATAGTAGACTATAGATCTAGTAAAGAACTAAAAGAATACTCTAAGGCTACTATACTATAAAAAATCTATAAAATACGCACTAGAACTAAGTCCTTAGAAAAATAGATCTAGGAACCTAATATACTAACTACTCTAACAAAAAAAGTACTAAGTAACTCTTAATAATATTATAAAACTTCTCTATAGAAAGATAAAAGAAAATAAGTAATAGACCCTAAATCCTTTATTTAGCTAAGACTACCTAGTAAACTAAATTTCTAACCTAATATAATTCCTTAACAAGTACTAAGCGCTTTTCTAGCTAATAGCTCTATAATAGACTTAACTACTCTTAACTAACTTATTATAGAAGAATTTAACCTAGATATAAACTTTACTCCTTTTAACTAAAGTAGCTTCCTAAAGTATAGACTAGTTACTAAAGTTTCTTTTAATAACTAGACTATATTAAATAACTTAATTAATAACGCGTAACTAAACGTTAGCTAAGTATTATTACTCTAGACTATACCTAAGCTAGAAAACCTAGAAGAGCTAAGAGATAATTTACTACTAAATACTATAATTAAGAAAGACTTACTACTAAGAATAGTCTTTATATTTTAAGATAAACTTAAGATATAACTTACTAAGTTTACTAAGCTCTAACCCTTGTTTTATACCTTATTATAAAATTTATACTAAGGAATTAAAGATAATAAACTTAGTAATTACTTATCTCTTAGAGAGTTTACTCTAGCTAGAATAGTATTATACTTAGTAGTTATAAATATATAGATATTAAACGTAATTAACGTAATAAATAAATAAAACTAGAAGCTTATAGCTAGAGTAAGTAAAGTAAATAAATAACTCTCTTAATAAGATAAATAATTAGCCTAACTCTAAGAATACTTATTATAATTACTACTAGACTATAACTATATTATAGATTAGTATAATACTTTAGGCTAAAGAGCTAATTAGTATAAAGCTCTATAAGAAGAAGCTATAGTAAAATATAACTACTTACGTAAAGTAGTAATCTACTAAAAAGACCTAATAGCTAAATAAACTAAGCTAGAAACTTTTAACTTTAATATACTAGTAAAAAAGGATATAAAACTACTTTATACTAAGATCTTACTATAAAGCTAGTAACCTAGCTTCTTTAAAAGAGAGTTTAAACCCTAAGTACTAGTAGTAAGCTACTATATCTTTAATAGAGAAGAGTTTACCTTAACTCTCTTTTTAACTAGTATCTAAGAGCTAGCCTTTAATTTTTACTAGTATAAAGAATAAGAAGACTACTCTATAAAACCTCTATAATTTTTAGGTATAAGATACTATATAGATATTATATCCTTTATCTAGTCTATATATAATTACTTTATTACTAATAGAAAAAAATATATTAGCTTATAAACCTAAGCTAACGTTATTATATACTACTATATAAGATTAGCTTACTTATACTTTACTATCCTAAATAGTATTACTTACTTATACTAAGAAGAATTTATATATTTCTTTATACTTTTTTACTAATTTAGTAATATAGATATAGTAGGATTAGGAGAAGTATATTATAAAACCCTAGAAATAGCTAAATTTAGACTAGATTAACTAATCTATAAAACTACCTAGTTAGTATAAGCTAAATTCCTCTCTAAATTTAATAATATTATCTTTAAACTATAATAGAACCTATAGCTATATATTATCTACTTTTAAAAAAAGGTATAACCTTAGCTTAAAAAGGCTACTAGTACTACTCCTAGTATCTATAATAGCCTTACTAATTTTTAAAAGATAATTATTATAGGCGTAATAAGAAAAATCAAGATAGAACTAATTAGTCCTAACTTAAGTACTAATAAAGTATAGGATAAGTAAAGTAATAACCTAGATTAGGAAGCTACTTATAATTAGGATACATAGGTAATCCTCTAATCTATTAAGTGTATAGATAGAAATTAAGTATAGATTAATAGATTAGTAATCTATAATCTATAGTCGCTAAGACTAGATATAAGTATTAGATTAATAGATTAGTAAAGGTATATAATTAGTAGTAATATATATTATTAAGATAGTATTAGTAATCTAATCTCTAACCTAGAACGCTAATACTTAATATTGTATATACAAATTAACTATTATTTATAGTTATTACTTAATTATAATATAAGCTTTTATTATTAAGTTCTAATCTACTAATACTCTATAGTAGTTACTTGTAGTTAATAATAGGTAACTACGTTATACTTTACTAATTTAGTTATTAAGAGAAGTAAAGCGTAAGTAGTATATAGTCTAAGCTAACACGATAGTAGAAAGTTTAACTAAGAAAAGAGGTAAAGTACCTCTAAGTAGTTATAAGTTAGATAGAACTAACTAGGTAGTAGTTAAGATATATTATTATAAGTTAGAGCTCTACTCTATATAATTTAAGTAAGCCTATAGTAGTAAGTAAGCTATATAAGTTGTTTAAGCTACTTTACTATATATAAATAGCCTAGCTTAGATAGCTCTTTAATTAATAATTATCTCTTACTTATTTCTAAGCTTATATCTTATAATAGTTATAAGCCTAGCGCTAAAAATTACTTAATAGTTCTATCCTATATACTATAGCAAGAGATTACAAGCTTAGTATACTCTTATCTTATCTTATCTTATCTTATCTATTACTTAAACGCTTACAATATCTTATAGTAAGATTACTCTACTTAATAAAAGTACTACCCTACTTAATAAGCACTTATAATAGCTAGTATAGTTTATATAACTCTATTACAACGCTCTTAAGCTAGGTATCTAGTAGCTAGTTAATCTAGAAGCTAATAACGTCTCTAATATCTACGCTAATAAACTAGTTTAACTTAAACTAAAGAGCCTAGTAATAGTAGAAGAGGTAGCTACCTATAAGCTTGTAATAGAGAAATACTAGGCTACAAAAAATACCTAGGTATTACGAATAGTACGCCTTAGAGCTCTAAGCGCCTAGGTAAACACTATAGTTAATCTAAGCTATCTAGTAATAGCTAAGATAACTCTACTTATAAATAACAAAGCTACGTTATAAGAGCTTGTCTAAACACTAAAGAGCTTACTAGCCTTATCTAATACTAGCGCTAGTAATCTTATCTAAGCTTAATACTAAGCTTATTTATAAAAGGCTTACTAAGGACGCTAATTACTAGAGCTCTAGTATAATAAGTAGCTATACCTATATTAGTGTGTAATTGCGTATAATATTATAGAGGTAATAGGCGAGCTTGTAGTATAAGATTTCCTAGAGGCGTTAATACTAAAGCTAGCTCTAGACTAAGCTTAGATAATAAGCTAATTAGTAATCTAGAGCTTAGTCCTTAGCTTAAAGGTACTTACGCTAGGGTAAATTAGTAGTATCTACTTAGCTCTATTATAGGAGTATAAGCTCTAAACTACTAATTAAAGAGCTAGCGTATTTATAATATTTAGAAGATCTAAGCTATAAGTATTAAGCTTTAACTTAAAATATAACTACTTATATAGCTAAGCTTACTACTAGAAGCTATAAGATTATAGATAGATATAAGTAGTACTTATAAGTAGTCTATTTAAAATAGACAATAATAGAAAGGCAAAAATATAGGCTTATTTAGATAAGCTACGCTTTATAGTAGTTAAAACCCTAGTAACTTAAAAGTAAGCTAGTCCCTCTTAGGAACTAGTTAAAGCTAGCTTAGAGTTAGTTAAATTAAAGGCTCTAGCCTATCTAGGCTAGCTAAACGCAGCACTTATTAACCTAGGTATATTTATCGACTTAAGTACGCTTATTAACTTAGGTAAACTTATTAAGCCTACTTCTACAGCCTACTTAATACTAGATTTTAATACTTACCTACTCTCTAAAAGTACTATACTTAATAATAAAGCTACTCTTTACTTAGTTAACTTAATAAAGCTTATAAAACTAGGCTCCTTTATAAGAGTAAAAAGTATAAGCTATATAAAGGTAAGTATATAAGTGTTTTTAATACTTAGTAAAGGTACTTAAATCTTTAAAAATACTCTAAATAGTACTTATAGTAAGTATATAGAGAATCTTATACTTTATAAAGTAGTAGTAGTTAAAGGATTTTATATTAATATAGTATCTAAAGCTTAATTATAGTAAGCTAGAGCCTAGTATTAAGGTTTTAATATAACTCTAAGAGTAGGAACGCTAGTAGAGAGTATTGTACTAGTAACGCTAATACGTAAATATAACCTTACTTTTATTAAATATAAGCTTATTACGTTTTATCTAACTATTATAAGCGTAACTTAAAGTAACTAGTAGCTTAACTTATAGTGTACAACGCCTAGAAGTAACTTAGAAGAGCTCTAGTACGCTAGAGCTAGTTATCTTAGACTAGAAGTACTACGAGCGCTAGTAACGAGCGTAAGAAACGTACGTATTAATAGGATAGCGCGTATTAAGTATAAGTATTACTTAATAGTATACGCTAAGTAAGTTATCTTAAAGTAGCTTAGAGAGAGAGCTCTACGCCTATACTAGCAAGTAGCGTAAGACCTATTTAATATACCTACTAGTTACTTTAGAGAAGTTTAGACTATGCTACTTAAGTATAAATATAGTAGTAAGCTCTATACCTACTTATTATAAGGTAAATCTCTCTAAAAAATAATAAGAGTATTTAAAAGCTTTATAAAGCTACTATAGATACACTATAAGCTCTATATATATATAATTTAGTAAGATAATAAAGTAGTAACTCTCTTATAGAGAGGTAAGATACGCTTCTAGATTTAGACTAAATAAGAAAAGATTACAATTAAGAGCTCTCTAATATATACGTACGAGCTAAATAGAGGACTTAAGAGAGCTAGTTAAGAAATAATAATAAAAATAATTAAGATAAGGATAAGTACTAACCTACTAAAATAGCTCTAGCTAAAGATAGTAGAAGTAGCTACGTAGCTATATAATATAAGCCTAAGCTACGCTTATAATATATAAGCTCCTAATATAGTACTTAATAGCTAGTTTAGATAGTACTTTAGATACTATTAGCTTAAGTAAGTAAGAGCTACTATAGTAGACCTTTAGCTAGATTAGAGTAGAGTATACACTTATAGCTACTACGTATATCTACTTAATAAGAAGTAAGTAGCTAGGCGTAATAAGAGAAGCTTTAAAATAAGCCCTTAGAGCTATATTAGATATCTAGTAGGATATAGAGTATTTAATATATATAGGATATAGGTCCTAGAATTAGATTAGGTAATTATAACGCGTAATATAACGTTTAATAAGTAGCTCTTCTATAATAAGAGGAGTAAAGCTTATTAAGAGCTCTTAAAGCTAAAGATTTAAAAACTTGTTAACGTATTATATAAAGACGTAGCGTATAACGTAAGAGAGACCTAAGATAATATATATAACTAGCTCTATAAAGTAGCTTAAATCCTAGAAGGTAACTAGTAAGGTAAGTACTTAGAGTAAAATCTAGGGGGTAGAGCTCTACATAATACTAAAAGCTAGGCTAGCTAGCTAGCTATTATAGTAGAATAAGGAGTAGATCTTATATAAGTAGTAAGCTTAGCTAGTAAACTATATAGAATCTATATAGAGTAACTTAAGCTTAGTAGCCTTTAAACTCTAGAGTAAACACCTAAACCTAGAAGAGTTTAGTATATAGGTACTAATATTAATTATAGAAATTAATATAGTAAAGTATCTAAAAGCTCCTAGGAATTACAATTAACTAGAGAAGCGAGCGCCTTAGAGTAGCTAATAGATAAGAGTTCGACTTATTAAATAGCTACTTATTAAACTACCTCTCCTTAAGTAGCTATAGCTTCTATAGCTCTAAATAAAGTAGATACTATCTTTTATTAAGTAGCTGTATCTTATATAGCTCTAAATAATATAGTTAGAGCTTATTAGTAGTATATATACTAGTAATAGCTAGCGCTAACGCAATTAAGCTAAAGACTCTAAAATAATAAGCTAGACAATAGCGCTAAAAGCTTAAGCGCTTACTTATTATTATATAAACTAGAGTAGAGTAAATAGAGTAGTATACTAGATAAGCTACTCCTACAAGTACTAATAGACTATAACCTAAATATAGAGCTCGCTATAGTAAATACTATAATTATAGTAGCTACTTAGCTTAAGCTATAGCCTTAGCTATAGCTATAAGCTTATCTATATTAAGATAAGCTACTACTACTACTATAGAATTAGAAGTACCTATATACGTACCTATATAGGTAGCTCTTTAAATAAGTAGCTTAGAAAGAGATTAATACGCTACTAGTAGCTAGTACCTAGGAAGAGATAGAGCGCTTATAATTAAGTAATTAGCTACTACTTCTAAAGTAGGTTTTTATATATAAACTTAACTAAGATAGCTACTTTCTTAAGTATAAAGCTTAGATTGTAGTACGTAGAGACCTCTAAATAATTAATTTAATATAATTAACTTACGCTACTATATTAGTAGCGCGCTTGTTTTAAACTATAATAGCAATTGTAGCTAAGTTTAACCTAGAAGTAGCTTAGTATAACGTTATTAGAGCTTTCCTCTACGTATATAGAGATTATTAACTAGTAGTTATCTATAAGCTCCTAGATAGGTTTAAAGTAGCTAGTAAGTACGTTAAGCTTAATTAAGTACTATATAGCCTTAAAGACTTACTACTCTTCTAGTATAAGGAGCTCTTAAGAATACTTAAATAAGCTAGTCTTATAGTCTTAAAAGAAGAGCTATACTTATTCTATAATAAAGAGCGTAAAATACTCCTTTTCTTTTACGTTAATAATATATTAGTAATATATTACAAAATCTACTAATTAGAAGCTTACTAAATTATTAAAAGAATTAAATAAGCGTATAATATAGAAGATAAAGGCCTAGTAAGCTAGTTCCTAGGCGTATAAGTAATATAGAGTTAGCTAGATAAGACTATTACGCTCGTCTACAATAAGTATATTAATAAGATAGTAAAAAAGTTTAATCTTATAAGCTCTATAAGCTTTCTAACAACTCTATTACTAGTAGAAGAGCTATAGCTAAGTAAAGGAGAGGCCTTAAAGTGTAAAATTAAGGACTACTAAGAGTAAGTAAGATCTATCTTATATATAGTAATAATAGTATAACTAGACGTTATATTTATAGCTACTAAGCTCTCTTAATATCTTATAAATCTAAGCTAAAAGTATTTTAAAGTAGTAAACTAAGTTATTATTTACCTATATAGAACTTAGCACCTATTAGTTTAGTATAGTAAGTAGTAAGATAGCTAGTAGTAAGATAGTAAGTAGTAAGATAGTAAGTAGCGAGGTACTAAGCTACTTATATATAGAGACGCGTTATTTACTAATAATCTAGTAATATACTACTTATCTTATAGCTATATTATAATACTCTTTAGTAGAGTAGTAATATAGAAAGTAGTATAATAAGCTATAGTAACTACTTCTACTACTAAAGCTAAGCTACTTATACTTAAGTACGTAAGTAAAGAAGTAATAGTACTAAAAAGGCTCTTTTAAGAGCTTATATTAGACCTAGGAGCTACTTAGATAATCTTCTACAATAATTAGTAAATAATTAGACTTGTCGTAGGTAAAAATAAGAGAGTAACAACGCACTTACGTTACGTAGATATATAGAATATATAGCTAAGATAAGACTACGCTAAAAGCTTATTTTAAGTCTCTTATATACTAACAAGCAAGATACTAGTAGATAGCCTAACTAAGTACCTCCTAGAGTAGTAATTTAAAAGATTTAAAGCTTACCTTAACTTTAAAGATATATAAGCTAAGCTTAAGTTATAAAAATTATAAAAGTAGAGTATAGAGTATATAAAGAAGTCTTTAAATTAGAGCGCTAAAGCGTAGTACTAAAATATAGAGCTAAAGCTTAGAGCTAAGCTTAAAATAAGGTATCTATTTAAAATATAAGATTAATAAACTTACTAAGAAGCGCCTTTACGTATAGATAACGTGTAAAAGCTTCCTTAGCTTAAGCGTCTCTAGCTAGTAAAGTAGTAACTACTTCTATTATAATAGTAGCTTTAGTAAGTATAGTAGTAGTAAGATTATAAGTAAAGGTAGGAGTAGTAGTAGTAGTAGGCGTAGGTATAAGTATAAGCTAAAGTAAAGGTAGAGGTAAGAGTAGTAGAAGAGTCTAATAACCTAGAGTCTCTTTTATAACTTTACTAAGTAGTATATAGAAAGTCTTTTAGAGAGCTTTAAGCTCTCTCTCTAGAGCCTTATAGGCCTAGGTAGTAATAAGAGTAATAGTAGCGTAGTAAGTAATCTTAGAGCTATAATACGAGTTAGTTAACTAATATTAGATAAAGAGCTAGAGTAGCTCTTAAAGTAGTAAATTAAAGAGCTAGAGTAAAATTTTTAAATTAACTTATATAAGAACGTAGCTATAGCTACTAGTAGTATAGCGTATATAACGCTAAACCTCTTCTCTAAAGGAGTTATAGTAGTTCTTATTAGAGTAGCCTACTAACGCGCTATAAGCGTAGTAGAGGTAGAGCTCTTTATAGAGAGTACCTATAACTCTCTTAAGAGAAGAAGTATAAGAAAGTAGAGGCGAAGGTATTTATAGTACTAGAGTCTTTTTAGTATACTTCTTTTTCTTCTTAGTAGTAGTAGTAGTAGTAGTAGTAGTAGTAGTA
>JALNQF010000906.1:0-11361 GCA_028456385.1 Ophiosphaerella korrae | reverse complement strand
AGTTTGCAATGTTAGTAAGTTGTAAACTTACTAACATTAGTGCGAAAATAAGAGATATAAGGGATAACTCCCTTACAAAGAGATTGTTACTTTTTAGAGTACGCTTTAGTTAAGGCTAAGTGTAGTACTTAGCTTAATTTAAGAGTTATTAGAGGGCTACTAGAGAGTAGGAGATTTACCCCCTTTTTAAAGATACTTGTAGTACTACTAGAGAGTAAGAGAATAGTACTTTTTGCTAACGCGCGTAGGGCTACTAGAGGGTAGGAGATTAGTACTTTTCGCTAATACTCTTTATAGTGCTTAGCTTAATACTTAGCTTAATACTTAAATTAATACTTAAGTTAATACTTAAGTTAATACTCGAGTTAATACTTAAGTTAATATAGGTAGATACTAGTTTAATTAACTTAGTTAAGGTAGTAAGACTCTTAATTATTAGATTTAAAGGAAGTTATAGTAGTTTAATAAAAAGGCTTTTTTGTAATAGCTATATAAAGGCCTTATTAGAGAGGGATACTAAGGCTTTTAGAAAAGCCCTTTTTTAGATTAATTACTTATAACTTAATAGTACTAGGTATAAACTAAGTAGATTAATCCTACTATCTATCTCTAGCCCTACGCTCTATCTATATATCTATAATATAGTAGTCTTAGCTAAGTCTCTTAAGATAGTAGTAAGCTAGATCCTTAACACCCCTTCTATTAAGGTGCTAGTTTCTTTATTATATTAGTTATACTAACGTAGTCTATCTCTTTATATATAAGATTCTTTGTTTAATTCCTTTATTTATAAAGGTCGAGGCTACGATCCTTTTAGCTATAGTAGGGTTAGTAGCTTAGCAATTATATTGTAAGTTAGAGCTTCGCTCTATACAATTTAGGTAAGCCTATAGTAGTAAGTAAGCCGTATAAGCTATTTAAGCTACTCTACTATATATAAGTAGCCTAGCTTAGATAGCTCTTTAATTAATAATTATCTCCTACTTATTCCTAAGCTCGTATCTTGCAATAGTTATAAGCCTAGCGCTAAAAATTACTTAATAGTTCTATCCTATATACTATAGTAAGAGATCGCGAGCTTAGTATACTCCTATCTTATCCTATCTTATCTTATCTATTACTTAAACGCTTACAATATCTTATAGCGAGATTACTCTACTTAATAAAGGTACTACCCTACTTAACAAGCGCTTATAATAGCTAGTATAGTTTATATAACTCTATTATAACGCTCTTAAGCTAGGTATCTAGTAGCTAGTTAATTTAGAAGCTAATAACGTCCCTAATATCTACGCTAACAAACTAGTTTAACCTAAACTAAAGAGCCTAGTAATAGTAGAAGAGGTAGCTACCTATAAGCTTATAATAGAGAAATACTAGGCTATAAAAGATACCTAGGTATCGCGAATAGTACGCCTTAGAGCTCTAAGCGCCTAGGTAAACGCTATAGTTAATCTAAGCTATCTAGTAATAGCTAAGATAACTCTACTCGCAAATAATAAAGCTACGTTGCAAGAGCTTATCTAAACGCTAAAGAGCTTACTAGCTCTATCTAATACTAGCGCTAGTAATCTTATCTAAGCTTAATACTAAGCCTATCTATAGAAGGCTTACTAAGGACGATAATTACTAGAGCTCTAGTATAATAAGTAGCTACGCCTATATTAGCGTGTAATCGTATATAATATTATAGAGGTAATAGGCGAGCTTGTAGTATAAGATTTCCTAGAGGCGTTAACGCTAAAGCTAGCTCTAGACTAGGCTTAGATAATAAGCTAATTAGTAATCTAGAGCTTAGTCTTTAGCTTAAAGGCACTTACGCTAAAGTAAATTAGTAGTATCTACTTAGCTCTATTATAGGAGTATAAGCTCTAAACTACTAATTAAGGAGCTAGCGTATTTATAACGTTTAGAGGATCTAAGCTAAGCTTAAGCTTAAGTACTAACTTGAAATATAACTACCTATATAGCTAAGCTTACTACTAGAAGCTATAAGATTATAGATAGGTATAAGTAGCGCTTACTAGTAATCTATTTAAAATAGACAATAATAGAAAAGTAAAAATATAGGCTTGTTTAGATAAGCTACGCTTTATAGTAGTTAAAACCTTAGTAACTTAAAAGTAAGCTAGTCTCTTATAGGAACTAGTTAAAGCTAGCTTAGAGTTAGTTAAATTAAAGGCTCTAGTCTACCTAGGCTAGCTAAACGTAGTACTTATTAACCTAGGTATACTTATTAACTTAGGTAAACTTATTAAGCTAGTACCTAGAGCCTACTTAACGCTAGATTTTAATACTTACCTACTCTCTAAGAGTACTATACTTAATAATAGAGCTACTCTCTACTTAGTTAACTTAATAAGTCTTATAGAACTAGGCTCTTTTATAAAAGTAAAAAGTATAAGCTATATAGAAGTAGGTATATAAGTATTTCTAATACTTAGTAAAAGTACTTAAGTCCTTAAGAATACTCTAAATAGAGCTTATAGTAAGTATATAGAGAATCTTATACTTTATAAAGTAGTAGTAGTTAAAGGATTTTATATTAATATAGTATCTAAAGCTTAATTATAGTAAGCTAAAGCTTAGTATTAAGGTTTTAACGTAACTCTAAGAGTAGGAACACTAGTAGAGAGTATTATACTAGCAACGCTAATACGTAAATATAATCTTACTTTTATTAAATATAAGCCTATTACGTTTTATCTAACTATTATAAGTATAACTTAAAGTAATTAAGTTAATTAATAGCTTAACTTATAGCGTATAACGCCTAGAAGTAACTTAGAGGAGCTCTAGTACGCTAGAGCTAGTTATCTTAGACTAGAAGTACTATAAGCGCTAGTAATAAGTACAAGAAATATATATATTAATAGGATAGTACGTATTAAGTATAAGTATTACTTAATAGCTTACGCTAAGTAAGTTATCTTAAAGTAGCCTAGAGAGAGAGCCTTACGTTTATACTAGCAAGTAGCGTAAGACCTATTTAATATACCTACTAGCTACTTTAGAGAGGTTTAGACTATACTACTTAAGTGCAAGTATAGTAGTAAGCTCTATACCTACTAGTTATAAAGTAAAATTCTTTAAAAAATAATAAAAGTATTTAAAAGCTTTATAAAGCTACTACTAATACGCTATAAGCTTTATATATACGTACTTTAGTAAAATAATAAAGTAGAAATACTCTTATAGAGAAGTAAGACGTACTTCTAGATTTAAGCTAAATAAAAAGAGATTATAATTAAGAGCTCTTTAGTATATACGTATAAGCTAAATAGAGGAGCTAAGAGAGCTAGTTAAGAAATAATAACGAAAGTAATTAAGATAAGGATAAGCGCTAACTTACTAGAAAGGCTCTAGCTAGAGATAGTAGAAGTAGCTTGTTATAATACTAAGCGGCAGGTAAGCTATTATATTACACGCGATTAGGCTAGGTAATACAGCGTAGTAGAACACGTAACTATTTAGTAGTAAACACTCTAGAGCGAACGCTCTAGAGTAAACACTCTAGAATAAGCGCTCTAGAGTAAACACTCTAGAGTAAGCGCTTAAGAATAAACGCTAGATAGTAAGTATATAGAAACGTTAATAGACCTTTATAGACTATTATATTTAATCTCTTCTTTACTTCTTATCTTAATAGAGTATTATAACTAATACTTTAATTAGATTCTTATCTACCTATTAATACTTTTATACCTTATAATACTCTAATAAGAGCTAACTATTAATTAAGCTAAGTAACTAACTTATTTATTAACCTTACCTATCTTATAGAAGCCTACTTACCCTTATTACTCTTACTAGTTCTAAGGTCTTAATATATTAAATACCCTTAAGATAAGCGATACGTTAATAAATATAGATAACTAGCGTATAGGAGCGACTTATATAGCTACTTCTAAGGTTACTAAGCTAGACCTCTACTATAAAGAATAGAATAAGCTTAAGCTATAGATCTTATAACTTAATCTCTTCTTTAAGGTAGACTAAGTTTAGGATAAAGATAGAGCTATACTTGTATCGTCCTATATAAAGGGTAAGGTAGAGAAATAAGTTACGCTATACCTTAAGAAATACCTTAATAACAATAATAGTAACTACAACAAGATATTTAAAGAATAGATTAAGTTTAAAGATAAAGTATAACAAACCTTTCTACTAGTAAATAAGATAGTAGTAGTAGAGCGCGTAATATAGTAGCTATAATAAAACAAAGTAGTAGTAGACTATACTAACAAGTTCTAAAGCTACGTAATACAAATAGAATAGAATAACAAGTTATTAATAAGGATATTTTAATAGAAACTTAAGAGTAACGTTTAAGGCGAGCTAATACGTAGTAGAGCTATAATTAAGACGTTAGAAGACCTAATAGAGGAAGTAATCTAAGTTAATAACTATATATACAAATATATAGTAGAAGCTAAGAATACAAGAGTACTACGTATAGAAAACAAGAAGTACTAACTTAAGTACAAGTAGTAACGCAAACACAAGAATAAGTAAGTTTAGGGTAGCTATAGATACTTTAAGCTAGACGAGATACACGTTAATAATATAAACCTAGGAAAATAAGAATACTATTACTATAAGAACCTTAAGGGAGTAGAAAGCTAAAAATACTACAAGTATAGTAAAATAGGGCACCTAGTAAAGAATTACTAAGTAAAGAACAAGATTATACAATAAATTAACATGCTTAAGTAGTAAGACGAAGATAAAGAAGAAGAATAGGAAGTAATCCTTAGAGGAAGCTAGAAGAAGAGAGATTACAAGACTATAAACCTCTAGTAGTAGGATATAGGTAAGAGATATAACTACTACAAGATTACTATATAACTAACAAACCTTATAATAAATAATAAAGTAGAAGCTATAAAGATACTACTAGGAATATAAAGCTACGTAAGAAGGTATTAGCTAAAGTAGAAATAAGCTAGGATAGACACCTTAGAATACCTTTAGCTATACTAAAGAAGGGCAAGGTATAGGCGTAAGACAACGCTATATCTAGGAAGGTAGGTATATATAGCCTAGGACAAGAATAAGAAAAAAAACTAAAAGCCTAAGACCTCTAAATATAAAATAGTACTTAGAACACTAGAGCTAAGGTAAGAGAACACTAAAGTACAAGATAGATTTGTAAAAGAAATCTAGAGACTAGTAGATAGCTACTACTTAGTAAAAGAATAGTAAGATAAAGAACGCTAGATACGCAAAGTAGAGTAAACCTAGTAATACAAATTGTTATATATAAATAATAATTAGGCGCTAATTATTATAGATCTAGTATTAATATAAAAACTATAATACTAGCTATACTTATATAACCTAAACTATCTACTACTATTATAGATAGGATATTACTATAATAACTACCTTACCTACTATTCTAATAAGATAAGATCTAGATATTTCCTTTATAGGAGATCTAGATATAAATAGAACTAGGAAGAGTATATAAACGTAAGATACAAACAATACCTATAAGATAAGTAGGAAGTAGAGTACTTTCTAGGTATAACTAAAGAAGATATAAACACAAGTAAGATACTTATAAACAACTAATATATTAATCTAATCTAGTAAACCTATACACTTAAGAAGTATAAACAATATAGAGAGATTAAGATACTCTAAAGATTCTAGTAAAAGTTAAACAAAGATTATAAGATTAAGTTTTTTTAGGTAAATAGCTAACGCTAGATATATATCTAGAAGCTATAACACTATTAACACTAAAAGACTTATTAAACTCTTAGTAAAGATAGGAAGAGAAAGAATAAAAGTATTAGTAGATTTAGGGTTATTTATAAACCTAATTACACCTAAAGTAGTAGAATAAGTAGGACTTAAACTATAAGTAAAGAAGACACTATATCTAATCTATATCGCGAATAGATAACTAATACTAAGAAACCTAATAGTTAGTAATAAAGTAACTACAGAGATTATTATTTAAGGATATAGTATAAAGATTACCTTAGACGTATTAGTTTTAGCTAATAAAGATATTATACTAGGACTCTTATAGCTATAAAAGATTAATCCTAGAGTTAATTAGAAAAACTAGAACCTCTTATTTAATAACTACAAAAACGTATATAGATCTAAGCCTACGTATTAGTAGCGTTTAATAGTAGATAAGAAGGTACTATATAAGATAGTAGCTTTAATAGTAACTTATTAAGAGAGAATAAGTAACTCTATAAGTACTAGTAGGGCGCTAGGCTAAGAAGTAAGAGTAGAGGAGTAACGCGTAACTCCTAAGATCCTAGAATAATACAAGAAATTTAGCTACTTATTCGTAGAAGAGATAGATGCACTAGCATTACCTAAGTACTAACCCTAGGACTATATAATTAAGTTATAGGAAGGAAAAGAGCTACCTTTTAGGCCTATTTACTAATTAATAGAGAGTAAATTAGTAATACTCTAAGAAAGACTAAATAGAGACCTAAAGAAAGGATATATACAAGAATCCTTATTATTAGTAAGATTCCTAATTCTCTTTATACTAAAGAAGAAGAGACTACTAAAGATATACGTAGACTACTAAAAACTAAACAATATTATAGTAAAAGACTACTACTTACTACTAAATATAGATAAACTCTAAGATAGGCTAAGCTAAACTAAGATTTTTACAAAGCTAGACCTAAAGAATAGATACTACCTAATAAGAATTAAAGTAAGTAAAGAGTAGGAGATAGCGTTCTAAATACGCTATAAATATTATAAGTATATAGTAATACCCTTTAGACTAATAAATATACTAGTATCGTTCTAAAGACTAATTAATAATATATTATAAGAATACTTTGATAAGTTTATTATAGCTTACTTAGACAATATACTAATATATTCTAAAGAAGAAAGCGAGCACGTAGAGTAAGTAATAAT
Source organism: Ophiosphaerella korrae (assembly GCA_028456385.1). Classification (NCBI taxonomy): domain Eukaryota; kingdom Fungi; phylum Ascomycota; class Dothideomycetes; order Pleosporales; family Phaeosphaeriaceae; genus Ophiosphaerella; species Ophiosphaerella korrae. The sequence goes on along the minus strand of JALNQF010000906.1, from coordinate 4,449 downwards.
AGTACTATAGTACTTAGACTAATACAACCTATAACTAAAGCTAGAGAAGTGCGAATAGTATAAGATAGAAGTAGAGTTTCTAAGATATACGATAAGTATTAATAAAGTTAAGATAAGCTAAGAAAAGATTAAAGTAGTAGAAGAATAGAAGGAACCTAAGATAGTTAGGGACGTATAATCGTTCCTAAGATTTATTAACTTTAACTAATACTTTATAGAGAGATTTTTAAAGAAAGTACTACTACTTATAAAGCTTATAAGAAAAGAGATAATATAAGAATAGAGAGTAGAGTAGAAACAAGCTTATAAAGAACTTAAGTAAGCCTATATTATACTACTAGTTTTAAAGCAATTTTATAGTAATAAGACCCTAGTTATTAAGATAGATATATCTAATCTAGCTTATAGAGCGATAGCGCTATAAGAGTATAAAAGGAAATAGTATCTAATTATATACTATTTAGAGAAGTTTATAGAGTAAGAGAAAAGATATAATATATACAATAAGGAGCTACTTATAATAGTTAATACGCTTAAATACTAGAGAGTATACGCTAAAAGCGTAATAGAAGTAATTATTAAGATAGATTACAAGAACCTAATATACTTTATAACAAGTAAGAAGTTAAAAGATAGGTAGATATAATAGTTAGAACTACTAGGATAGTACAAATTCAAGATCTAGTACGTACTAGGTAAGGAAAATAGCTAAGTAGACGTGCTTAGCTAAAGACATAATATTATAAGAAAGAGACAAGTAGTAGAAGAAGCTATACTCTAGGACAATAGACAAAGATACTTAGTACTAAATACACAACTAGTAGAGGAGTAAAAAATTAACAACCTAGTTAGAATTATAAATAAGGTTCTAGAAGAATTATAAGAAGTAATTATATAACAATACTATAATAACCTAGTATATAGGTACCTAGGGATTGTATAAACTATAGAACTAATCTAGAGAAACTATAGATTTAGTAAGATAAAAGAAAAAGTAACGTAGTTTGTTAAAGAATGCGTAAATTACTAGAAGAATAAGTACAAGATATATACACCTTATAGAGAAATATAAGTAATTAAGATACTAGAAGAACTATAGATAGATATTGTAATAGACTTTATTATAGGACTACTAACGTTAAAAGACTTAGTAATAGGAATAGGATATAATATAATAATAGTAATTGTAGACTAATTTACAAAATACGCTAAGATAGAGAAATTCTAAAGTAACTATATAGTAGATTAGCTAGGACACGTACTACTAGAAGTACTAATACAAAGATATAGGATACTAAAGAGTATTATTAGCGATAGAGATAAGCTTTTTACGTCTAATTACTAGATAACGCTACTTATAGTAATAGAGACAAAAAGAAAGCTATTAATAGCCTATTACCTATAGACAGATAGATAGATAGAATAGACTAATAGGATATTAAAGACATACCTAAGGATTTATAGTAATTAGAAGTAAAATAATTAGGTATTACTATTACCTATAGCACAATTAGTATATAATAATAAGTACTTAGAAGTAATAAGTAAAACACTATATTTTGTAAACTATAGGATATACTCTAATTTATTTAAGAGAATACTACTAGGACCTAAGATAGAGGTAGTATTAGTTAGAGTAGAAGATATACAAGAACTCTATAATAAGATAAGATAAAAACTAGAAAAAGCTTAGAAATAAAGTATTTTATATATTAATTAAAAATAAAAAATAGTACCTTAACTAAAAGAAAGGGATAAAGCGTATCTTTATACAAAGAATCTACGAATAAAGTAACTTAGTAAAAGACTAGATTATATTAAGGTTAGACTATTTTTAGTTAAAGAAGACAATAGGCTAGTAATAAAAATACTAGAACTACCTAAAGATACTAAAGTACACCCTAAGTTCTATATAAGCCTACTAGAACTAGCTAAGCTAAAAATAATAGTATAGCGACAATTCTAATATTAGAAAGAGGAGGACAATAAGTTTGAAGTTAAAGACCTATAGGGATATTAAGAAATAGGACGCAACGCCTTCTAAAGTACATAGTTTCTCTAAAAGTAGCTAGTAAAATAGAAAGGCTACTTAGTAAGTAAAAATATACAGGAACCTAAAGCTAATCTATAGAATTGTTAGTAGATACTTAAGAAAGTAAGAAGTAAGTATAATATACTAGGATATACAAGATATATAAAGCTATAGCTAGGATACAATAGATATATTAGTAGAAGAAAGTTCTATAATAAACCTAACTATATAGAGCTTACAAAGCGCCCTTAGTTATAATAAATTTATCTAATAAGCTAATAGTAGACTAGATAGTAGGAGAAGAGGCAATATCGATAGTAGTAGTAGAATAGTTAAGAACTTACGCTAAGACCTTATTACCTTCTTACTTTAACTCTAACGCTAGGTATAAGGCCTTGCAATAAGTACGCTCTTTAGTAGATTTTAATATTTTCTTATTACGTATTAAATAGGTAATAATAATAGTAAGAAGTTTTTTATTATTATTAACCTTTTTATAGAACTTTTTACAAGTTTAATTAAGAGACTCTTAGGTTATACTAATATAGAGACGCCTTATACAAGTGCACTTAGTACACTTTAGAGTAGAATCTAGTATAATAAAATAAAGAATACCTAAAAGAGAATAATATAGATAAGGTGTTTTAGAAATATAGTTTGTAGTAAGGATTTCTAATAAGAGATAAAGTCTATAAAACTATAAGAGAGGTAATATTATAGTAGGATAGTTTTTAACTAGAAGGTAGGGTAAACTACTTATAAGCTAGACTAGCTAATAGAGGCCTAGGCCTAAGGATAGACTTAGCGTAAGAAAGGGGAATAGTATTATAATACTAAGTAGCAGGTAAGCTATTATATTGCACACAATTAAGCTAGGTAATATAGCGTAGTAAAACACGTAACTATTTAGTAGTAAACGCTCTAGAGTAAGCGCTTAGGAATAAACGCTAGATAGTAAGTATATAGGAACGTTAATAGACCTTTATAGACTATTGTGTTTAATCTTTTCTTTACTTCTTATCCTAATAGAGTATTACAACTAATACTTTAATTAGATTCTTATCTACCTATTAATACTTATATACCTCGTAATACTCTAATAAGAGCTAACTATTAATTAAGCTAAGTAACTAACTTATTTATTAACCTCGCCTATCTTATAAAAGCCTACTTGCCCTCGTTACTCTTACTAGTTCTAAGGTCTTAATATAGCTATATAGCTATATAATATAAGCCTAAGCTACGCTTATAATATATAAGTTCCTAATATAGTACTTAATAGCTAGTTTAAGTAGTACTTTAGATACTATTAGCTTAAGTAAGTAAGAGCTACTATAGTAGACTTTTAGCTAGATTAGAGTAGAGTATATACTTATAGCTACTACGTATATCTACTTAATAAAGAGTAAGTAGCTAGGCGTAATAAGAAAAGCTTTAAAATAAGCCTTTAGGGCTATATTAGATATCTAGTAAGATATAGAGTATCTAATATATATAGGATATAGGTCTTAGAATTAGATTAGGTAATTATAACGCGTAATATAACGTTTAATAAGTAGCTCTTCTATAATAAGAAGAGTAAAGCTTATTAAGAGCTCTTAAAGCTAAAGATTTAAAAACTTATTAACGTATTATATAAAGACGTAACGCGTAATATAAGAAAGACCTAGGATAATATATATAACTAGCTCTGCAAAGTAGCTTAAATCCTAGAAAGCTACTAGTAAGGTAAGTACTTAGAGTAGAATCTAAAAGATAGAGCTTTACGTAATACTAAAAGCTAGGCTAGCTAGCTAGTTATCTTAGTAGAATAAAGAGTAAACCTTATATAAGTAGTAAGCTTAGCTAGTAAACTATATAGAATCTATATAGAGTAACTTAAGCTTAGTAGCCTTTAAACTCTAGAGTAAATACCTAAACCTAGAGGAGTTTAGTATATAAGTACTAATATTAATTATAGAAATTAATATAGTAAAGTATCTAAAAGCTCTTAGGAATTATAATTAACTAGAGAAGTAAGCGCCTTAGAGTAGCTAATAGATAAAAGTTTAAATTAAACTACAACTTATTAAACTACCTTTTATTAAGTAGCTATAGCTTCTATAGCTCTAAATAAAGTAGATACTATTTTTTATTAAGTAGCTATATCTTATATAGCTCTAAATAATATAGTTAGAGCTTATTAGTAGTATATACGCTAGTAATAGCTAGCGCTAACGTAATTAAGCTAAAGACTCTAAAATAACAAGCTAGATAATAGCGCTAAAAGCTTAAGCGCTTACTTATTATTATATAAACCTAAGTAGAGTAAATAGAGTAGTATACTAGATAAGCTACTCCTATAAGTACTAATAGACTATAACCTAAATATAGAGCTTACTATAGTAAATACTATAATTATAGTAGCTACTTAGCTT
>JALNQF010000905.1:0-11383 GCA_028456385.1 Ophiosphaerella korrae | reverse complement strand
TAGTCTAGCTAATATAATAGTAGAAAGTTTAACTAAAACTAGTAAAGCCCCTAGAAGTAGTTATAAGTTAGATAGTACTATATAGGAAACAATTAAGGAACGTATTAATAAACTAATAGATAAGAAAGAAGATATAAAAATAGTAATTAACGCTTTAGAGACGTAGAATAAAGAACTATAAAACTACTTAAAGTAGAATAAAGCTTAGATTAAAGCTATTATTAAAGGATAAAACTAGATAGAACTAATTACTTAATAATTAGAGATAAGCGCGATAAAGAAACTACCTAAGATACTTATTCTTAAGAAGTTTAATAAAATAAGAGAGAAACTAAGACTTTTTATAGCCTTAGTATAACTCTAAATAGATATACAAGTACTACACTTTAATATAGAAGAAAAAAAAGTAATATATATTAGACTATACCTTAAAGAAGATATAATAAGATAGTATAAACCCTACTAGATAGATTATTTAATATATATACTAATAATATAGAAAGATAAAACTAGAGCTATTTTTAGAAATTATAAATACTTTACTAAATAAATAAGAGTAGTATTTAGGGATATAGATATTACTTAGTAAGCTAAAGAGAAACTTAAGAGGCTCGTATAGAGTAAGAGCGTTCTAGAATATATATTATAGTTTAAATAACTAGCTTAAAATATAGAATAGAACGAAGTATCCTTAATATTATAATTTAAACAAAGATTAAATATAAAAATTTAATATAAAATAATCTATATAGAGAAGCCTAGGATATTAGAAGCTCTAAAGTAATAAGTAATACAAATTAATAATAATCTTTAAGAATAGAAAAAGAATAAGTATAGTACCTAACTAAGAAACTAGGATACTAGAGACCCTATAATCCTTAACGCAAACAAAGATAAGAAAAAGAAAAAGAATAAAGACTTTACGTACTTTAATTATAGTAAAAAAAGCTACTACGTAAAAGATTACTAATTATAAAAGAAGAAAGATATAGTATACTATAAATATAGGAAACTAAGACACTTTATAAAAGACTATAAGAGTAAAGACCTAAAAAAGGAAACTTAGTTAAAGATAATAGAGAAAAAGAAGGAAGCACTATAAGCACAAGCTAAACCTTAAAAAAAGGTAGCTAGGAGTAAGGAATTATAGTACGTAATACTCTATTAAACTTTTTATTACAAAGATAACTACTATATATATCTTTCTAGTAAGTAGAGAGTAAGATACTTCCTATAATAAAAAAATAGAGTAGTAGTAATAAAAGAAAGAATAAAAGTATAGCTAAAAGAGATAGTATATATAATAGACTTACTAATAGAAGACTTAAAAAGGAAAGAGCCCTTAGTACTATTAATCTAGGCTAAAGAACTAGTACTAGATAAAGAGACTACTATAGCTTCTTCTAAAAGACTATAAGAAAGTAAGAAATAAGTTAGTATAAGAAGTATAAAGTATACCTAGCTAAACGTATATAGCTATAATAGCTATATAATAATAGATATAGAGGAATAAAATAAAAAATAGAAGTTTATTTAGATATACTTAATAGTTATAAGTATAGAAGAAGCGTATAAAGACTAGAAAGAACGTAATCCTAAAGAAATAAAGTTTATACTATTTTAAGAATAGATAAAATAGTATATAGTTATAGTAAGAAAAATACTTATATAAAGAGAGTAGTAATACTTTATAAGAAAGATAAGATAGATTAATAAAGCTTATATACTAAAAGTACTAGTAGTATACTATATCCTAATAGTAGAGATACTTAAAAAGGACAAGTACTAGAAAGGAGATAATAAGATAATAGATCTAGAACATCTAGTACACTTTAAAGTATTATAGATATTATACCTAGATAAGAATTATACTATATATAGAAACCCTAAGACAAATAATAACGTATAGCCTATAAGAAGAAAAGGCTATAATTATACAAGAGTAATTCTAGTAGAAGATATCTAAGGATAAGAAATAATCCTAGAAGATAGATATTTAGTAGTAAGACCTAGCCTAAAACTATCTAAGAAATATATCTAAAGAAGACTATAGTATAAATATATATACAATAAATATCTAAAATACAAAGAATATAAACTTAAAGTAGGGCTATAGCTCTAAAAAAATAGATAATTTATAAAGATACCTAAATAAAAATAGTTAAAAGGCGTAGGAGGCCTATATATTACAAAAGAAGGTATATACTAAGGAAAGAGAGTACAATTAATAATTAATAGTAGAGCTACAAGAAACTTTATATTAAAGAAGTTTATAGAAAATTAAAGAATACGTTATATAATAAAAAAATACCTTTAACAACTAAGTATAATTAAAGGAAAACTATTCTAGGAACCTATTAGGTTTAAGATAGTTCTTTCTACACTAGAATTAGAAGAGATAAAGATTAATAATATAGTTATAAATATAATAATAATTAATAACAAATAAGAAATTATACTAGGAATACTATAGTTATAGATAATAAACCTATATATTAATTAGAGAATAGGAAAAATTAGTTACTACTAAATAGAAAAACTAAGAGCTAATATAAGTACCTACAAAGGAAAATTCCTAAAAGAATATAAAAAATAAGAACTATAGCTTATAATACTAGAAGACTACCTTCTAGAATATTAGCTATAAGACTTAGTAATAAAAATAGAAAAAAGAAAAAACGTTAGATAGAGCTTAGTCTATAGAAAGATAAAAGAAAAATCTAAGATTAAATAAGTATTTATTAAAAACGTAATTAAGAAAAAATAGATATAAGAATCTAAATCCTTAGTAGTATATAGACTTATATTTATAGATAAAAAAAGAATAAGTAATAAAAAGCTTTACGTAGACTTTAGAAAAACTAACATAGTTATAAATAAAAACTAATACTCTTTACTACAAATAGATAAGATATAAGCTAGACTAAGGAAAGTAAAAATCTTTATAAAACTAGATATCTAGAATGCCTATTATTAGATTAGAATTAAAGAAAGTAATAAATAGAAAATAGCGTTTAGAATATAATAGAGACTATATAAATATTTAGTTATACTATTTAGATTAATAAACGCACTAGCTACGTTCTAAGAAAGAATTAATATAGTTCTAAGAAAGTACTTAGATATATTTATATTTATATACCTAGACAATATCTTTATATTTTTAGAAATAGAGGAAGGATATATACAATACGTATACAAAGTACTAGAAAAACTAGTAAAAAATAAATTATTTCTTAAGATAAGAAAATATAAATTCTATATAAAGGAAATAGATTTCCTAGGATTTATTATAGAACTAAGAAAGATTAAGATTAATCTAGAGAAGATTAAGTTAATTAATAAATAGCTAACACCTAAGAACCTAAGAGAAGTATAATAATTCTATAGCCTAGCTAACTTTTATAAAAAGTTAATAGTAAGATAGTCTAAAGATATAAAACTAATAACAAAGCTTATAAAGAAAGATATACTATTTAAATAGATAAAGGAATATAAAGAAGTATTTAATAAAATTAAAAAAAAGTTTATAAAAAATCTAGTTATTAGAATATATAACTTAGACCTACTAGTAATAGTAAAAATAGACGCATCTAACTTAGTCTATAGAATAGCACTAATATAAGAAGATCTAAGGACTAAATAAGAATACTTAGTTAAATACTTCTCTAAGAAAATAAAGCTAGTAGAGCTTAACTACCTAATTTATAATAAAGAGATACTAGTAATCTATAAAGTATTTAAGTAATAGAGAGTATACTTATAAAGAGTAAAATACTAAATAAAGGTCTATATAGACTATAAAAATCTTATAAGATTTATACTAAATAAAAAACTATTATAATAATATACAAGATAGAAGGAATTCCTATTAATATTTAATATAGAAATTATATATATAAAAGAGAAAGATAACTAATTTATAAACACCTTTAGTAGAAAACTAGACTTATAAGAAGAAGTAAGCGCTACTAGTATAGTTCTAGTTAAGAACGAAGTAAGATACCTAATCCTAAATATACCTAAAATAGCCGCTATACTTAAAAGAACAAGTAGCTAGCTAGATAAATAGATTTAGAAAATAACGTAAGAAGTATCTAAAGAAATAGAAAAATTAGAGACCTAAGAAGGACTTATATAAGTATATAGAAGAATATATATTCTAAGAAAGATTTAGAGAGAATTTATATAATAATTCTATAAACTACTAGTATATAGTTACTAAGGTATTAAGAAAATATTAAATAGACTACTATAAGACTACTATATCCTAAAAGCAAGATAATTAGTAGAAGAAGTACTACAAGACTATATAAAATACTAGAGAAATAAGTATAATAGATATATACTATATAGAATACTATAACTAGTAAAAGTACTAAGATAACTATAAAGAGTTATTATAATAGACTTTATTATAAAGCTACTTAAGTCTAAAGACCTAATATTAAAAGTAGAGTATAATAGAATACTTATAATAGTAGATAAACTTATAAAGTATATATACTTTAGACTATATAAAGAGAAAAGTAAGATAGAAGTTACTATATACTAGGTTTTAGGAACTATAATAAGCTAGTATAGTACTTTAGATAAAATTATTATAGATAGAGATATATAATTTATATTAAAACTATAGAGAATAATAATAGTATAATTAGGAATACGTAATATAATATTAATAGCATATTATCTATAAATAGATAGATAATTAGAACAAATAAATTAGATAGTAGAATAATACCTAAGATACTACCTTAATTACAAATAGAATAACTAGGTATAGCTACTACTTATAGTATAACTAGTATATAATAGTATAAAGAATATAGTAATAAAAGTATTACTCTTCTTTATAAACTATAGATTTAACCTTAGCGTATATAGAATACTTAAGAGTATAAAATTATAGACTCTAAAAAGAAAAAACTTTATAAATAGAATAAAAGAGATATATAATTAGTTAAAATAAGATATAGAATTCCTATATAATTAAATAGTAAAGTACTATAACAAGAAATATAAAAAAAGACTCTAATTTAGAGAGGGAGAAAAAGTATAGTTAGTTAAGAAGAATATTAAGAGTAAATAACTTAGTTTAAAACTAGATTATATTAAAATTAGACTATACAAGATTAAAAAGAAAGTTATACTAGTTATATATAAATTAAAGCTACTAAGTAAAATAAGGATATACCTAACATTCTATATATTACTACTAGAATAAGTACTATAAGACGTAGAACTACTAGTGTATAAAGTAGATATATATAGAGAATAAGAGAAATAGGAAGTTAAAGAAATCCTAGTATACTAGTTCTATAATAGTAAGAATTACTATTTAGTAAAATAGATAGATATAGACGAGAAAAGATAACTATAGGAAGATATATAGGAACTAGAAGATAACCTTAGCTACTTTAAGAAATTAGAAGAGTACTAAAATTAAAACTCTTTAGAACGCCTAGCGGTAAGCTAAGAGAACTAATATTACTACTATTAGATAGAGGGATAATAGGAACGCTTAATATAGGACTTACTATAGCAACATTAAATACTTTATCTAAGTCTAGCTTAGCTTCTAGAGCTACTAACTACTTAGCTAACTTTTTATTATTTAATACCTTTATTTTATAAAGATAAGAGAGATAAGCTTAATTCTCTACTAGCTTACTCTACGTAAGCTCCTAGATCTACTTACACTTAGCTTTAGCCTCTACAATTTTAGATAGTAGTTTCTCTTAAGTCTAGTTAATAGCTTTCTTTATTATTATTAAGCCTAGACGTAAAAATAAGTATAGTAAATATATACTTAGAAAGAGAGACACTAGATACGTTATAAGAACTATATATATTTGCATAAATATATACCTTATAAGCTCTACTATTGTTTATAGAAATAATATAAGGAAGGGACTTAGGATTTAACTTAAAAGAAGCGTAATAAAAATAAAGAAATATCTCGATACTATTATATAATACGTAATTAGTAAAGAGGTAGTAATAATATATAGATAAAATAACTATAGGAAGTAATAAAGAACTATAGATTAATAAAGAAAGTAAGTTAATAACTTTAGCTCTAAGATAGATAAATAAAGGGCTGCTTAGAAGAGGAGATAGTATTATAATAGTAATAGAAGAGCTATAGATAGAACTAATTAGTCTTATAATAATAGGCTTAGACTTATATAACCCTAAGGAGCATAAACTTAATTAGGAGATTACGTACAATTAGGATACCTAGGGTAATCTATAATCTATAGGCTCTTAGTATTAATAGATTATAGATTAGAGTAATCTATAATCTATTAGTCTTAGTAATAATAGATTATAGATTACAACAAGTATATAATTAATAGCGATATGTATTATTAGAATAGTATTAGTAATTTAATCCTTTAACTATAGAACGCTAATACAAGATAGTTACAAAATATTTTCTATTATTTATAGTTATTATAGATTACTATACAAGCTTTTAATATTAACTTATAATCTACTAATAACTCCTTAGGTACTAGGAAGTTAACTCTAGTAATTAGACCTATTACATTAGTAAGTAAAAACGTATTAAGTAAAAGAACTATTATAAAAAGGTAAAAACTACTATAGCTTATAAAATATACGTAAAAAGAAATAGTAAGAAAATAGGTAGCTACTATTATAAGCTATATAATACGTCTATATAAAAATTTTATTAAATAACCTAGAAACTACGTAAATACTCTATAAATAACCTCTTAGATATTAGATCTAGAGCTCTTAGGAGAAAGGTATTATTATAGAGTTATATACCTAATATAGATTTAGAGCCTAAGAGCTTATTAGTTTTAGAGATCTTAAACTTTATTAGCTAAACTAACTCTAAATATTATTTACCCTCCTATAGGTTATATCCTGCAACCTAAGGGCCTATTAGCTACCTTTTTTTTTTCTCTCCTCCTTAATAGTTCGCCTCCTTATAAGCCCTTAGTACTTATATTTCTCTAGTAACTACCTACCTCCTTTTTACTATTCTTTTCTTTATAATACTTTACTATATACTTCTTCTCTTATATAGAGCTTAGTCTTATTAAGCTACTATACTTAATTAAGAGCTTCTAGCCTAAAGAGAGGGTAAAACCTACTTTAACTTGTAAACCTTTTTCCTATTTTATTAGCTACAAGGTACTTAAACTATTAGATCTAAAATAATTTAGATTTGTAATTTAGCCTTACCTTATAAATAGTCTAGTATCTAGCGCTAACTATATATATAGTTAGAGAGTAACTTAGGCCTTTTAGCTAAAATATTAATATTAATAAAAGAGAATAAAGATATTAAGTCCTTAAAAGCTTTCTTCCTCTTAAATAACTTATAGCCCTTTAGGTATTAATTACTATATATTGTCTATAAACTACTAATCTAACTCTAGCTATAGCTATAACTTACTTAAGCTTACTCTAAGGAAACGCTAACCTTATTAGCGCTGTTACTTATACAAAGCTTAAGTTACGCCGCCTCTATTTCTTTATATTAGCTGTTATTTTTATTTTAGAGCGTCTATAGCTTAGGACTTTAAAAATACTACTTTTATCTTCTACTTATAATACTTTTCTCTTAAGAGCTCTAGATCTAATATCTAAGAAGTTATTTATAGAGTATTTACGTAGTTTCTAGGTTATTTAATAAAATTTTTATATAGACGTGTTATATAGCTTATAGTAGTAGCTACCTATCTTCTTACTATTTCTTTTTATATACGTTTTATAAGCTATAGTAGTTTTTACCTTTTTATAATAGTTCTTTTACTTAATATATTTCTACTTACTAAATTCTTCTCTTACTTATTAATTTTTAATAGCTAGCTCTTTTCTTATATATATATATTTATTAGTTAAGCTAGCGTAAGGCCTTTAGACTCTATATTTAAACGTCTTTACTAGTAGTTAAGCTCTTATAGTTATTTACTCTTGCGATTTTTAGTAAAGTTATAAATACTCTCTAAGAGCGTACTTAAACTTTATCTTTTTATTTTTTATTCTATTTTCTTCTTCTTTTCTTTAAGCTTATTTTAGCTACTCTATACTCTCTTACTAGTTTCTTAGCTCTATTTTCTTGTTTACTTTCTACTTTAATTATTATAGCTACTTTTAACTTCTAACCTAGGTTCTATATAGCTAGCTAGCTTAGCTAAAGTAACTATAGTAGTAATAATCCTTCTTAGCTACTTTATAACCTAAGTAGACTACTCTTAAGTTACTATTAAACTAAGAGTAGAGCTTCTTACCTTATTTCTATAATATATTATTTCTAGTATAAAAGTAAGTATTTATCTTTTTTACCTATAGACTCTTAGGTCTTACTAACTATACTTTTCTCTTAGTTATTACTTATTTTTTTAACTACTCTCTCTTACTTAACTTACTTTATAACCTTTTTAACTAAGCTCTTAATATCTTTAAAGAGCGTAACTTTAGCTAGCTTCTTTCTTTTATCTAAGAGTTTATATATACTTACTATAATAAGCGTAAGAATAAGGCTTACTAGTAGAATAGTCTTTATAATATTTGTTCCTATAACTCTAATAGCTTCTTCTATACTTCTAATAGCTCTTAGTCTCTTTTCTACTAGCTATACTATTAGGTACGCTATTATAAAAGTTAAAAGATACCTACTTAAGACTTTTTAGCTACCTAGGCTACGCGCTTATAAGATCTTTCTTTAATTAATAATTTTTAAGAGATATAAGCCTATTATAAAGCTATAGTCTATGTAAGTTAGTATACTTAGAAGACTATTAGCTCTTATAGGGCCTTACTACTAGGGCTACTACTACTAGGCTCTAATAAGGCTATAGCTTATAGTTCTAAAAAAGAGAGTAATTATAGCTATACTACCTATATTTATAGTAGTGTTAGATACTCTATTTTCTTTAATAATAAAAGTATTATCTACCTTAATAGCTTTTATATTTATTATTATATTTAGAGCTATAATTATAGGTTAAGTAAGTCTTTAACTCTATTTTTCTTTTTACTTAATTTTATCCTAATAGTCTTTTAGAGCTTAGCTAATATATTTTTAGTAGTCTAGTAGCTAAACGTAAGTAAGTACTTTCTTAGGTTAAGAGTTTTACTAAAGGTTACTACTATATTACTAAGCTTTTTAAGTAAGAGTGTACTTACGCTAATACTTTTATTTCTATAGCTACTTAGTCTTCTAGCTATTTTATTACTACGCTCTTTACGCGTAATACTATAGTAGCTAATATTTAGTATTTTATTTACTAAAACGTTTCCCTAAGTTATTAAGTAGCCTATAGGTATCTTCTTATAATACCTAGTAAGCTAGTACATCCTTATAAGCTTAGAGCTTACTTAGTAGTATATAGTATAGATAAGCTTAAAAATAATAACTCTAAAACTTCTAGCTATCTTTATAGCTTTACTAATAATCTTTTTTACTAGTAAGCTTATAGCTAGTATCTCTAGAGTTATACTATACTTAAGAGTAAGTCTAATAATTCTTTACTTACTATTTTCTCTATAGTAGATAAGGCTCTTATTTATTAGGTTCTCTTTAGTTCTTTCTACCTTTTATCTCTTTCTAGTATTAGTAAATACTCTTAAAGTACTTCTTTTAGTAGTTTTAGCTTACTTTTAAGCTTTTATACTACTCTAAATTCTCTCTATTAACTACTAGCTCTTTAGGCCTTATAAGGTACGCCTTTATACTTTTCTTACTCTACTAACTTAGAGTTAGATATAAGTTACTTAAGTCTTAATAAGAGTTTAGGATATACTTATAAACGCCCTATTAAGTCTCTTACTACTTCTACTCCTACTTCTAGCTACTATCTAGCTACTCTTTTAACTTCTCTTCTTTATACTCTACTTTCTAGTAGTAGTATTCTTACTCTAGTCTATTCTTAATTTAATATAATAGGTTTAGGCTCTTCTACTTCTTTTTTTAGGGGCCCTTAGTTTTTTATTTCTATACTTCTTTTACTTCCTTAGTATTCTTTTAGCCTTTTACTTTAAGATCTTTAGCTTTAGAATTAGGATTACTATTATACTTATTATCTAAGTAGTATTTACTCTTAGCTACTTAGGTTTAGTCTTAGAAGTCCTCTTACTACTTAAGCTTCTTCTTCTAGTTCTAAAGATAGTAATTAGTAATAATAAGTAATATAAGGTTTTTCTTCTTAGTATCTAAGTACTAAGGCCTCTTTAGTTATTTGTTTTTAGAGAAAATTAACTAAGTTTTTTTCTTCTTATTACTAATTCTCCTATTTACTTATAATACTTACTTATTCCCTTCTCTATTTAAAATTTTTAGCTAATCTTTAGCTAAGATTAATCTCCTTATTAGGTTCCTTTTATATATAGAATTTAAAGTTAGCTAAATTAAATTTAAGCTTTTATACTAGGATTTAAACTAATTATAGCTAATAAGTTTATACTAGTAATAGTAAGTCCTATCTATATTATTCTTATACTCGCCTACTTTGCCTTCTAAATACTAGCTCTATTAGTACTAGTTTATCTAATACTCTTTTAGGTTACTCTTTAGTATTAAGTAAAGCTTACTTTTCTTTTTATCTAACTATAAAATCTTTAGCTTCTAGCTCTAAATTTTCTAAGATATCTATTAGTTCCTACTAGCTTTACTAGTAGAATTCTACTACTCTTACTCTTAGAGTATAGTTTCTAAACTTTATACTATCTAGGTTAGTAAGCTAGTACTATCTAGAAGGATATAACTAGATAACTTAATAAGGGCCCTTCTACTAAGGTTAGAGTTTCTACTATCTAGATTTATTCTAGTTACTAAATAAGTTTTAGATAAGTACTAATATTTCTTTAGGTATATCTTTTATACGTAACGCCTTTTTAGTATTAAACTATTCTTTACTTTTTTCTCTTAGTCTAATTATATAATCTATAGCTTCTTAGAGTCTATTATTATATTTATTAAACTACTAAGCTTATAATACTAAGAGTATAGTAGTATTATAAACTTCTAACTATAAGAAGGTTTACTATATAAAGATATAGAGTTTAATAAGTAAAACTTATTCCTAGCTATATATAAAGTATATTAGTATCTCTCTAGTACTACGTTTTACTATAACTCTATCTACTTATAGCGCGTAAAGTAAATTATCTACTTAATTACTTTTAATCTTTTAGAAAGTAGCTACTAACTCTTTATAGCCTCTTTTAATTATTCTTTAGCTTTAAAAGTAATAAGTACTTCTAATAACTTTTTAGATACTATATAAGTAAGTAAGGTTAGTAACTAGTTTTTTATTTTCTAGTCCTCTATCTACTATTATTTTAAATAGTACTCTCTATCTTAAAAATATATCTTATTTTAAGAACTTTATAATAGCTT
>JALNQF010000904.1:0-11384 GCA_028456385.1 Ophiosphaerella korrae | reverse complement strand
GAATAGTACTTAAGATACTACCTTAACTACAACTAGAATAATTAGGTATAGTTACTACCTATAGTATAGTTAGTATACAACAGCGTAAAGAATATAGTAATAAGAGTATTACCTTTCTTTATAAATTATAGATTTAACCTTAAAATATATAGAATACTAAGACTAGAGATATCTTAGTCTTTAAGAAGAGAAAACTTCGCTAACAAACTTAAAGATATATATAACTAATTAAGATAAGATATAGAGTTCCTATATAATTAAATAGTAAAGTACTATAATAAGAAATATAAAAAAGGACTCTAATTTAAAAAGAGAGAAAAAGTATAGTTAATATAAAAAAATATTAAGAGTAAAAGACAAAGTTTAAAATTAGACTATATTAAGATAGGACTATATAAAATTAAGAAAGAAGTTACGCTAGTTATATTTAAATTAAAGCTACTAAATAAAATAAAGATATACTTAACTTTCTATATAGTACTACTTAAGATAGTACTATAAAATATAGAACTACTAGTGTACAAAGTAGATACGTATAGAGAATAAAAAGACTAAGAAGTTAAAGAAATCTTAGTATATTAGTTCTATAATAGTAGAAACTATTACCTAGTAGAATAGATAGGTATAGATAAAAAAGGATAACTATAAGAAGAAATATAGGAACTAGAAGATAACCTTAACTACTCTAAGAAACTAGAGGAGTTCTAAAATTAAAACCCTCTAGAGCGCCTTATAGTAAACTAAGAAAATTAGTACTACTAATAACAAATAGAGAGACGTTAGGAACATCTAATATAATAGGAGCTAGAGTAGCCTCTATAGTATCCTTAAGGTCTATCTTAGCTTCTAAAGTATAAGACTATTTAGATAATTTAGCGTTATTATATACCTTTATCTTATAAAGACGCTTAATATAAGAATAAAGATCTACTAGCTTATAAAAAGTTAGCTTATATTTAGCTTTAGTAGCTATAAGCTATAATAATAGTATCTCTTAAGCTTAGTTAATAGCTTACCTTATATAACTTAGTAAGAAAAGACTATATAGAAATTAAACACTTATACTCTATAAGAGAAATACCTAAAGGAGTATACTTATACTAGATATTAGTAAGGATATACTCGCTATAATATTTACTATCCTTTAAAGAAACAAGATAAGTAAGCTTTAGGCGAGTATAACAAGTACAAGGAAATATTTTAACTTTATTATAAGTAATACAGGTAACAAGAAGAAGTTTATTATAATTAGAATAAGAAGATATAGAGAATAATAAAGAATTAGAAATAAACAAAGCAACTCGACTAATAACCTTAGGCCTAGGGTAGAAGAATAAGAACCTACTTAAAGAAAAGAATAGTGTTATAGCTATAATAGTAGAAGACTAATTTAAACTAGTTAGCCTTACTATAGATAATAAAAGCGCGTATAACTTATAGAGTAATAAACTTAACTAGGAAGCTAACTATAATAGAGATACGTAATAAATTTATAATTCGTAATCTTAGTAAATATAAAGTACAAAGCTAGACACGTAATAAATTTATAATTTACAATCTTAGTAAACGCGAAGCACAAAGCTAGCTAAGGAATATAGGTATATAGTTAGTAGTAATACCTATTATTAAGATAGTATTAGTAATTTAATTATTAACTATAAGTAATATTACAAGATAGTTACAAAACATCTTCTATTATTTATAGTATATTGTAGATTATAATATAAGCTTTTGTTATTACCTCTTAATCTACTAATACCTTTTAGGCTACTAGGAAGTTAACCCTAGTAAGCCCGTTACATAATACTTAAATAATCTAGCTTATTACTAAAGAACTAGCTAAGCTATAAACTAAGCTTTAGTACGTTAATATCTATAATTATTAGCTAAGATAAGAGGTCTCTACTAGCTAAATTAAAGTAGAATATACTTTATTAATAGAGATAATAGTAGATAGCTTTATAAAAGTCTTACTAGTAAATAAATAAGAAAGCTTCTTAAATTAGCTTAGACTAATAAAAGTAATAGTATATAAAGCTATATATAAAGTACTTCTTAATAAAATCTAAGACTACTAAAATAATTTTATACTTTACTTATAAAAATTTAGCTTACTAATAAGTTAATAACTTAAAAGAGTATAATAGATATGTTATATAATTAGATATAATACGTAATTAAATATATAATTATATATAATACGAAATTAAATATATAATTATATACGAGATAGTATATATATAGAGAGGCGTAATAGATTCTAGGTATACCTAGAATTTATTAATTAGCTCGCTAAAGCTAGTATAGTAATCTAATTAGCTTAGCGTATAAGTAGAATAATTACTAAGCTACTAGCTCTACTATAGCTATAGAGACTATAGCTTTAACTTTTATAAATAAAGGAATTAAATAAAAGATCTTATATATAAAGATAGAAGCTACGTTAGTATAACTAATATAATAAAGAAACTAGTACTTTAATAGAAAAAGTATTAAGAATCTAGCTTACTACTATATTATAGATATATAGATAGAGCGTAAAGCTAAAAATAGATAAGATAGAATAATTAATCTACTTAGTTTATACCTAGTACTTTTAAGTTATAAGTAACTAATAAAAAAAAAGCTTTTTTAAAAGCTCTAGTATCTTTCTCTAATAAAGCTCTTATATAGCTATTATAAAAAAGCCTTTTTATTAAACTACTATAACTTTCTTTAAATCTAGTAAAGTTAAAAGTACTATAATATTCTTATTCTCTATTTAAAGACTTAAGCTATATATCTCTAGATTAATTACCTAAGTATATACTTTAGAGCTATAATTCTATTAAAGCTTTAAAAACTTAGCTTTTCTTTTACTTTATAGACTTACGTTTATAGTAAGCTTTACTAGCTCCGAATATCTTTAAAAGGTATAGTAATAGCCTTTTGTATTTTCTTTTTAATTAGAGATAGAGCTTAGTACTAAAAGCTCTCCTTTTAAGTTTATTAAACTAGAGAGTATATTATAATCTACGTATATATAAGTATAGCTTAGTATAAGTAAGCTTATTTAAGCTCTCTATAGTATAAGTATATACTACTACTTTAGCTCTATATAAGTATATTAGCTAGTTTAAGTAAAGCTTTCTATTATTAATAAATCTATTAATAACTCTCTAACTATACTTACTAGCTTATTATAGTATACTACTTATAAAGATAATAAAAGGTAAAAGTAAGTAACTTATAGCTAATACGCCTTAGATAATAGTAACTTACTTATAGTTACTTAGCTAGATAATCTTCTTTTTTCTAGCTACTTCTAAACTAGTAATAACTATCTATACTAAAATCTTACTTATAATAAAGTTAGTCTTATTAAAATTATAGATATAATTATCTATAATCTTATACTTTTATTTTATCTTTTATATTAAGTTAAGCTAGTATAAAATAGATATAAAATCTTTATAATTAGTATACTAGTAGTTATATTAATAGCTCTAGTACTTATAGAGCTTAAAAGTCTACTTAATAAAGTTATTAACTTAGTTTTTACTAATAGAGTTACTTTATTATACTCTAAGAAGTTTATCTATAATTTTTTATATATAAAACCTTAAGGGCGTAAGAATTTATTTAGATTACTTAATAACTTTTTATACTATAGCCTCTTTTTCTAGTTTTATTAAGTACTTTAAGTTTACTTTATAGTTATATTATATATACTTTAAAGTATATTATATATATCTATAGCTTACTTAATACTATAAACGTATTATATATTAATATTAGAGATAGTAAGCTATATATTATCTTTAATATATATCTTTTAGCTTTATTATTATTAAGATATTACGTAATTATTCTATATAAGTATTACGCTAGTTTAGTATTAGCTACTTACTTAAGTTAGCTACTTACTTATAAAACACGTTATATAAAGTATTAGCTTATAGTAAGTTAAGTTTAGATACTAATAAAATATTAGTAAATGTAATAGTAGTAAATATAGATAATTTAAGTATATAATATAAAAAATAGTAAAGTAATTAAAAAGAGATTTAGATAATTTAAATTATTTAAGTTTAGGTTTTTCTATACTCTATAAGTTATATTATAGTTTATATTATAAAAGTTACTAATTTATATAACTATTATCTTTATAATAGTATAATACTACTTTATTAGCTAAGTAAGTTAACTTATGAGTTCTATCTATAAGCTAAGTTAAAATACTAATCTTAGTTTTAGTATAAAGTTAAGTATAAGTAATTATTATACTATAATAGTAGCTTATACTTTATTTAATAAAAATATATTAAATATACTAAAAAATAGTCTCTTTAATCTTAATAATATAACTATAATATTATCTATAAACTTATAGAATAGTTCTTATACTTATTTTTAAGTATTTTTAAAATTCTTTAACTAATACGTTATATAGTTTCCTAGATATAATATTTTAGCTTCTAATCTATTATAAGTACTTTTCTCTTTACTTTAAAACTTTTCTTTAAGCTTTTCCCTTTAAACCTCTCTTAGAGCTCTTTAAGTACTCTTAAAATTACCTTTAGACCTACTTAGAATTATATATACTCTTTAGATATATAAATACTTTTATAAGCTTATAAATCCTTTAAGGATTTATCTTACTTTATTAAAAATACCTATTATTCTATCTTATCTAACTCTTACTAAATACTCTTTATATAATCTAAAGTAAATATTAAAAATTCTACTATATTTTAAGAATTAATTAATATATTCTTCTTTAACTTAAGAATTACTCTAGGTATAGGTATAGAAAGCTATCTTTATATTTATAGATAATATTATAACGCTTACGTTAAGACCTAAGAGGCTATTTTTTTTGCTTTTTTAGTGTATTTTAAGGTGCGTTACTTGCTTGTACGCGTTACTCGCTTGTAAACTGCGTTAGAAGATTTCTAATTAGTAGTAATTTAAACAATTTTATAATTTTATTATCTAAATTATCTTTATTCTATTATAGAACTATCCTGTCTAATTAATTTTAAAGTATTGCCGTAATACTACTATCTAGCACACACTCTTTATCCTCTTTGTCCTTGATCTCTGCCTCGACTCACCTGAGTAAGTCTCTCAATTGTGGTATCTAGATAGAGTCCCTCAAAGCCTCTGCAAATGTAATAGCGTTTTTCTATTTCCTAGGACGGATGCTGGTGTCAAGTGTAGTAGCTACACGCAGTATTATCACTCAATTTCCGCAAACTAAAACTACAAGGTATTAAAGAATGGCAGGACATCTAGTACAACACAGGGCACTATTAGTGCTATAGACTCTGCGCTGAACCCTGCCGCCCTGACGATCCTGAAAACCCCAGTGAAAGGATCATGGGAAAACGAGCCAGTGTACGTTCAAAGTATTCTGGGTTCAGAGAAAGACCCGCAGTTCATGGTTTCCGGGGATTCAGGATGCTTCGTTCTGCTAGACGAAGAATCTAAACTCCCTGACATCACTTCTGAGGTACGTAAAAACGCTTCCAACATCTCTGATGAAATTGCCAAGTTGCCGATGAAGTTTGGGAATTTTCTGACGGGGCATTTAAGCAATATGATCGAGTTGTTGCTTTAGTAAAACACGCTGTCAAAGTTCTTGAACAGCAGTATAAAGATCCCCGAGTCGCTATTGTCGGGCTTGGATTTGCCACGGATGTCAACTCTTCTGTCGCTTACATGATACCATTCGATGCGGTTGTTGACGATATCAAGGAGGTAACAGATGCGACAGCCCTTGTGCCGATGTGGGCTGGGCAAATATACATATGTCAAGTCCTGTAGGTTTTTCCTAGCTAATAGACTATACAATCAATAAGTTATCTTTTAAGAACAGGTATACCATGGAATATCTCTTGAGCTAGAGGCACTGCCGTGAGGATCGCAGTGCGAGTGCTGCAAAGAAGTAGGGAGCCTCGAGAGCAGTCACCTGGCCAGCATGCTTACAACCTCAATCTCTATGCTTAGTGTATAGAGGATCAAACTAGTATGATATTTACGACAGGAGGTTGGATGGTGTAGCATAGACTTAAACTGTCTTTGTGGGAATCGAACAAGAACTATTGAATCATGATTTTAAGCCTACTGAGAGCTAGAATAATTTATTGTTGCGCCTAATCTATTCATATCCCTAGCTCTCGCTTTATACCCTTAGAGACCTATTAACTTACCTTACTTTAAGTAGAAAGATATAACAATATTTTAGGCTCAGTAAGAGCAAGTCGTATGACAAAAGCAAGCAATGCAATAAAGGGATTCAGTTCAGGAAAGTATGCTACACTGACCCATTTCGCCTATTCGATCTCTTAACATTCTAGTGAACTCTGATACTGCAACCTGAATCCTGGCCGCCCTCTAATACTTACAGGTGAACAGAAAAATCCGTCCCATATACTATTCCATGTATGTAATTTCAACGAATAGCTTTTGCTGTGACCATAAGTGGAGGTTTCTCCCAGAGCCCGTAAGCATCTTGATCTGGCCATGAATTGCTTTCGGGGCTCAGCTCGAAATCGAAGTTCCAGATCGTGGTAGCGAATATGATGCGCATTTCATGATACGCCAAACTATCAAAGTCCATTAGCATCTGAATTAAATCAACTGTCCGGTTCTCACTCACTTTTTGCCTAGGCAGTTGCGCGGCCCGAATGAGAAGGGCTGAAGCACGTCTTTCCTATCGCTCTCATAACCAGAACCAGGCAGCCATCGTTCTGGTATAAAGGACTTAGGGTCCTTGAAGTTTGCTGATGAGTGATAAGCCGAAAATTGTGATACTGTTACGGCTGTCCCTTCAGGAACCCATTTGCCCATGATTTGATTTCCGCCCTTGGGTGTTACACGAGGCAAGCCAATAGGGACTGGTGGGTACATTCGCAATGCTTCCTCAAAGCACGCATTTAAGTACGGAAGTCGTGGTAGTAGCTCGAGTGATAAGTCTGATTCGGGAAGAGGCCGTATTTCGTCAATGACCTTATTCATCTTGTCTGGATTTTTTAACAGATAGTACGTCAATCCACTAAGCATGGTTGCAGTAGTTTCTGTGCCTGCAAGCATAAAAAGCCCCGCGTTTGCATGCATCCTGGGAAGTGACATTTTGATGCCCTCTTTGCCCCATACCAACCCCCAAATATCTGGTTTTCCAATATCTTTACCCAGAGCCATGCGCTTATCAACGCGATTAGTAGAATAATTGAAGTGATCCTGTGCAAAGTCTTTGTATTTTTTAGGGATTATAGCGTCGAGGACCTTTCCAAATAAAGGATATTCTTTCCCTGGACGTAGAAACATGACAGTCTTGACATTATTAAAGATGGCAGCGACCCAGGGTGTATACGACGAGGTGTCTAGCATGCCTAGTGGCTCTCCAAATGTCAGATCGCCCATGATATCGAAGGTTGTGTAATTGTAGAGTTTGACAATGTCGAATGGCGTATTGGCGTCAGACGTAGCCGCACGTTTGACAATACCGATGAGTTTCTGGACATGATGGCGAATCAGTGGTTCCTGAAGCTGCAAAGCCTTATTACTGAACGCATTTGCAAAGATTTTGCGATCACGTGCATGCTCGAACACGTCTGGTTCTGAGAGGACGGTCCATGAGCCATTGGGCTCCTTTGAGTAGAAATGAGGGTCTTTGCCGTTTTCTTCACGTCCTCCAGTACGGTGGCCATAAATATCCTTCCAGGCTTGGGGGTGAATGTAACTTAGTTTAGAAGGGGCAAATCGAACAGTTTCTCCATATTCTTCATGGAGTTGATGCATCCATCGAATTTCGTTGCCGGTCAGAACGTGGTACAGAGAAACCAGGCGGGTCGCTCCAGCGAGCTTAGGTCCCGGGTCTAGGTATCCCAGTTATCATCTATTATTTAGCAAGAGTGAACATACTTGCATTTGCGTAACGGATGAAAGAAAAGGTTGTAAAAGAGCCTCGCTAGACAGGCGGATACAACCTGTTGCTATCAGCTTGAGGCACAATGATACAGATCTTTTAATTATCAGTACCAAGGCACACAGCGACATGAGGTAAATCGGGATATGCCCCAATCCAAGCTGAGCAAACAATTCCATCGCGTGAAGCTGTTCGTTGATGATTGTTCAATGAATTTTCTGATGTTGTTCTCAAAGCATTTACAATAGATTTGGTGGCACTTTAAGAGAGAATAGATAGCTGGTCTTATAACCATTCGTTGGAGAGACATCGGACACTCGAAAACCCGCATCCCGAAGAGATTTTGTGGGGATACTAGCAGATCAGCAACGGCTCTACTGCGTAGGAAATCGAATGTTCTAAACGGATGCGAAATATTCCTTGATTCCGAAGTGGATATGGTGGGTCTCTATACCCCAGACGGTTGTTAGGGTCACGGAGGTATTTTATTCGTTCGGAAATATCGCATGCATGAGCGGCCCGAACAACTTACAGGGGAGGCTGTAATAATCTTGTTGATATGTAAGTACGATCGAGTCATGATTTCTGAATCATCTAATGTCTATGATTAGGTCTGTTGTAACCGCAGTTGTAGAGATACTCTGATACGTCTAGCGTGCACCACCATCTTGTGGGCTGATGTCCAGATGCCGGTCCTACCGAGGTGGACGGCGCAACGCCCGCCCCATCAAAATCCCACCCCAACTTCAACACTGCATAACTACATCAATATAGAGCCAATTATGGCAGCCCTTGTAGCTATTAAATTGCTAAGACCTAAAGAAAAACTTAATTATACGCAAATTGCTAAAAGTTATAGTGTTAGATAAACTACGCTTAGGCGAAGATACTAGCGCGTATTAGTCTTACGTAACGCCTAGGCTAAAAACTAGTAAGTACTCTATCCCTAGCAAGAGTAAGAGCTACTATAATACATTAATTAACTTATAGAGTAAGGCTTACTACTTATATAAGTAATAATATAACGCTTTACCTTAGATATTATTGTAATAGGCTCGCTGGGGTCGACTTCCTAGTAGCCTTTAGGGTGTTAGTAGATTGAGAGGTAATAACAAAAGCTCGTGTTATAATCTACAATATACTATAAATAGTAGGAGATATTTTGCAACTGTCTTAGTATTGTCGCTCGTGGTTAATAATTAAATTGCTAATACTATCTTAATAATTGCGCATTGCTACTAACTATATACCTAGACTTCTTAGCTAGCTTCGTGCTTTGTATTTACTAAGATCGCGAATTACGAATTTGTTACGTGCTTAGCTTTATACTTCGTGTTTACTAAGATTATAAATCGCGAATTTATTACGTGTCCCTATTATAATTAGTCTCCTAATTTAGTTCGTTATCCTATAGGTTATATATGTTGTTATTGTCTATAGTAGGGCTAATTAGCTTAAGTTAGCTTTCTCTTGTTATAGCTGTAACAATTATAAAGAGAGAGCTTAGCGTATACTAGGTTAACTAATATATTAAGTAATATAAGGTCTATTATATCTTACACTAAGTACCTAGAATTAATTACTTATCCTACTAGACTAACTCTTAGTTAAAGTATAGCCTCTAATTTAAGCTCTTATATTATAAAATTAAGTAATATAATATTAAGTTTTATTATATATATAATATAGATAAAAATATTTTTATACTAAGAGTTTTTATATAAAAAGGAGAAGAACAAAGATTATATTTAAGATACTAATTAAAAGTAAATAATATTACTATCTAATATATTATAAATATAATAATAAAATTAAAGATAAAACTAATTAGCTCTATAATAGAAAATAATAACTTATATAACTTATAAAGTAATAAGCTAGAGTAAAAAATTATATATAACTAAAATATATTAATAAAGTAATTTATTAAGCTTTAGTACTTATAAAGCCTATAAAACTATAGTAGTATTATAATTAGTATATACTAAGCTAAGTACTAAGAGCTAGTAAGGTTTTATAATAATATATACTATTCTACTTTTATTTTAAATATTATTAAATACTTAAATACTTTTTTAAGTTTATTTAAAATAGTAAAGTAAACTATAGTCTAATATAGTACTATAAAAATTTACTAGAGTAGTAATTTCTTAGTAAAAGTATAGTAAATTATAAAATAAGCTTAAATTAGCTATTATAATATATACTATAGAGCTTACTAATAAAATAATATTACTTTAATTTTTATAAGTTAATTATAATACTAAAGTAATAATTATATTAATTTATATCTTAATTTTAGCTTATATATATTAATTATTAGAGTTTTTTTAACTTTTTAATATTTTTTAGTACTTACTAGCGTACTACTAGTATACTACTAGTAGAGTAACTTATTAGTAATAAATAACTAGCTTTATAGATAAAAGTTTACTTTAAAATATAATTTATATATATTTTTTATATAAATTATATTTTATAGTAAACTTCTACTACTATATATAGTAACTACTTACTAAAAGCTTACTAGTATTAATTTTAGTATTAGTAAATAGTAAACTCTATACTCTTAAATCTATTTTATTTAGTATTTTTATTAACTCTATAAACTTTATTTTACTTTATAGCTTTATTATATATAAAATCTTTTAAAACTAGTACTTTATAAAATTAAGTAAAAAAGTATTATTTTATAACTTTACTAATAAAATTAGTACTATTTAAAAGCTATAAAGCTTATTTTTAATAAGCTACTTAGTAAGTTATATTTTACTTCTAATAGTAGCTACCTTTTTTAGTTTATCTCTACTTAAAAATATATAATAGTTTAGTAGAGTTAGTTAAAGTAAAAATTATTTAAAGATATAATAAAGATAAAGTATAAAAGAAGTTAAAAAGAAATTAGAAAATATAATAAATAGATATAACTATACTTTATATTTAAAGTATAGTAGGGTGACACGAAAAAAAAGCCTAAAAAAAGTTATAGTTTTTAACTAGTAATAACTCTACGAATAAAATAGCTGAAAATATAAGCGAACATAAATCCTTAAGAAAATATTAGGGTCTATACTTTAGTCTACTACGATTTTTGATTACTAAGCGGATGCGAGCTAGAATTTAAACTGTTTCGAGGACTTTTTTTTAAGCTAACTTTAAAGCTTAATAATTTTTTATTTTTAGTATCGTTTTCTATTATTTTTTAGTATAAGTTAGATATATATAGTTAAATTAATATAGTAGAGTTATACTTAATTCTAATTATTTAAAGAGTAGATATTAAGTAAAAGATATAAAACTAAACTTTTAGTAAAAACTTATATTTATAAGCTATAATCTATTAGTATTAATACTTAGTAGAATAATATTTAGCTATTATATAGTCCTACTAACGTTTTTTTCTTTATTATATAGATTTTTCTATAGATTCTTATAATATAAGCGCTTCTTTTTCTTTTTTTACTATATTAAA
>JALNQF010000903.1:0-11419 GCA_028456385.1 Ophiosphaerella korrae | reverse complement strand
CTACTACTACTACTACTACTACTACTACTACTACTACTACTACTACTACTACTACTACTACTAAGAAGAAGAAAAAGCGCACTAAAAAGACTCTAGTACTATAGACGCTCTCGCCCCTACTCTCTTATACCTCCTCTCTTAAGGAGGTTGTAGGTACTCTCTATAAGGAGCCCTACCTCTACTATACTTATAGCGCGTTAGTAGGCTACTCTAATAGGAGCTACTATAACTCCTTTAGAGAGAAGGTTTAGCGTTATATACGCTATACTACTAGTAGCTATAGCTACGTTCCTATATAAGTTAATTTAAAAATTTTACTCTAGCTCTTTAATTTACTACTTTAAGAGCTACTCTAGCTCTTTATCTAATATTAGTTAACTAACTTATATTATAGCCCTAAGATTACTTACTATACTTACTAACGCTACCTTTATAATAAAGGCTATTACTACTTTACTAGCTAGAGACGCTTAAGCTAAAGAGGCTTTTGCGCGTTATCTACGCGTAAGAGCGCTTCTTAATAAGTTTATTAATTTTATATTTTAAATAGATACCCTATTTTAAGCTTAGCTCTAAGCTTTAGCTCTACACTTTAGCGCTTTAATTTAAAAACTTCTTTATAGCTCTATACTCTACTTTTATAATTCTTATAACTTAAGCTTAGCTTATATATCTTTAAGGTTAAGGTAAGCTTTAAATCTCTTAAACTACTACTCTAGGAAGTACTTAGTTAGGCTATCTACTAGTATCTCGCTCGTTAGTATATAAGAAACTTAAAATAAGCCTCTAGCGTACTCTTATCTTAGCTATATATTCTATATATCTACGTAACGTAAGCGTATTATTACTCTCTTATTTTTACCTATAATAAGTCTAATTATTTACTAATTATTATAGAAAATTATCTAAGTAGCTCCTAGGTCTAATATAAGCTCTTAAAAGAGCCTTTTTAGTACTATTACTTCTTTACTTATATACTTAAGCGTAAGTAGCTTAGCTTTAGTAGTAGAGGTAGTTACTATAGCTTATTACACTACCTTCTATATCACTACTCTACTAAAGAGTATTATAATATAGCTATAAGATAAGTAGCGCGTTACTAGATTATTAGTAAATAACGCGTCTTTATATATAAGTAGCTTAGTGCCTCGCTACTTACTATCTTACTACTTACTATCTTACTACTAGCTATCTTACTACTTACTATACTAGACTAATAGGTGCTAAGTTCTATATAGGTAAATAATAACTTAGTTTACTACTTTAAGATACTTTTAGCTTAGATTTATAAGATATTAAGAGAGCTTAGTAGTTATAAATATAACGTCTAGTTGCACTATTATTACTATATACAAGATAGATCTTACTTACTCTTAGTAGTCCTTGATTTTATACTTTAAAGCCTCTCTTTTACTTAGCTATAGCTTCTCTACTAGTAATAGAGTTGCTAGAAAGCTTATAAAGCTTATAAGATCGAACTTTTTTACTATCTTATTAATATACTTATTGTAGATAAGTGTAATAGTTCTATCTAGCTAACTCTATATTACTTATACGCCTAGGAACTAGTTTACTAAGCCTTTATCTTCTATATTATACGCTTGTTTAATTCTCTTAATAATTTAGTAAGCTTCTAATTAGTAGATTATATAATATATTACTAATATATTATTAACGTAGAAGAAAAGGAGTATTTTACGCTCCTTATTATAGAATAAGCACGGGTTTCTTTTAAGACTATAAGACTAGCTTATTTAAGTGTTCTTAAGAGCTCTTTATACTAGAAGAGTAGTAAGTCTTTAAGGCTATATAGTACTTAATTAAGCTTAACGCACTTACTAGCTACTTTAAACCTATCTAAGAGCTTATAGATAACTACTAGTTAATAATCTCTATATATATAGAGGAAAGCTCTAATAACATTATACTAAGCTACTTCTAGGTTAAACTTAGCTATAATTACTATTGCAGTTTAAAACGAGCGCGCTACTAACGTAGTAGTATAAGTTAATTATATTAAATTAATTATTTAGAAGTCTCTACGTACTATAATCTAAGCTTTATACTTAAGAAAGTAGCTATCTTAGTTAAGTTTGTATATAAAAACCTACTTTAGAGGTAGTAGCTAATTGCTTAATTATAAGCGCTCTATCTCCTCCTAGGTGCTAGCTACTAGTAGCGTATTAATCTCTTTCTAAGCTACTTGTTTAAAGAGCTACCTATATAAGTGTATATATAGGTACTTCTAATTCTATAGTAGTAGTAGTAGCTTATCTTAATATAGATAAGCTTATAGCTATAGCTAAAGCTATAGCTTAAGCTAAGTAGCTACTACAATTATAGCGTTTACTACAGCGAGCTCTATATTTAGGTTATAGTCTATTAGTACTTATAAGAGTAGCTTATCTAGTATACTACTCTATTTACTCTACTCTAGTTTATATAATAATAAGTAAGCGCTTAAGCTTCTAGCGCTATTATCTAGCTTATTGTTTTAGAGTCTTTAGCTTAATTACGTTAGCGCTAGCTATTACTAGCGTATATACTACTAATAAGCTCTAACTATATTATTTAGAGCTATATAAGATATAGCTACTTAATAAAAGATAGTATTTACTTTATTTAGAGCTATAGAAGCTATAGCTACTTAAG
This sequence comes from Ophiosphaerella korrae, assembly GCA_028456385.1. Classification (NCBI taxonomy): domain Eukaryota; kingdom Fungi; phylum Ascomycota; class Dothideomycetes; order Pleosporales; family Phaeosphaeriaceae; genus Ophiosphaerella; species Ophiosphaerella korrae. The sequence continues at coordinate 8,767 of JALNQF010000903.1, read as the reverse complement.
GAGAAGTAGTTTAATAAGTAGTAGTTTAATTTAAACTCTTATCTATTAGCTACTCTAAGGCGCTCGCTTCTCTAGTTAATTACAATTCCTAGGAGCTTTTAGATACTTTGCTATATTAATTTCTATAATTAATATTAGTACCTATATACTAAACTCCTTTAGGTTTAAGTATTTACTCTAGAGTTTAAAAGCTACTAAGCTTAAGTTACTTTATATAGATTCTATATTATAGGTTACTTATTATTAACTATAGGTACCTATCTAAGAAAGTTAGTAGATCGCGAGGTAATAGTAAAAGTCTATATTAAGATCTATAATAACTATAAATAATAGAAGATATTTTGCAACTATCTTGTATTAGCGTTCTATAGTTAAAGGATTAAATTACTAATACTATCCTAATAATGCGTATTACTACTAGCTATATACTTGTAGTAATCTATTAATCTATAAGTACTAAGACTAATAGATTATAGATTACCTTAATCTATAATCTATTAATACTAAGAGTCTATAGATTATAGATTACCCTAGGTGTCCTAATTATATATAGCCTCCTAATTAGATTCGTATCTCTTAGTGTTATATAGGTCTAAGTTAATTATTATAAGGCTTATTAGTTCTATCTATAGCTCTCTTATTACTATTATAATACTATCTCCCCTTCTAGGTAAGTTCTTGTTTATCTACTCTAATGCTAAAGTTATTAATCTACTTTCTTTGTTAATTTATAGTTCTTTATTACTCTCTATAGTTATTTTATCTATATATTATTACTACCTCTTTATAGATTGCGTATTGCGTAATAGTATTAAAATATTTCTTTGTTCCTATTATACTTCTCCTAAGTTAAACCTTAAGTCTCTTCTTTATATTATTTCTATAAATAATAGTAGGGCTTATAAGGCGTGTATTTATACGAATATATATAGTTCTTGTAGTATATCTAGTGTTTTTCTTTCTAAGTGTATATTTATTATACTTATTCTTACGTCTAGGCTTAATAATAATAGAGAGAGCTATTAACTAGACTTAAGAGAAATTACTATCTTAAATTGTAGAGGCTAAAGCTAAGTATAAGTAGATCTAGGAGCTTACGTAGAGTAAGCTAGTAAAGAATTAAGCTTATCTCTCTTATCTTTATAAGATAAAGGCGTTAAATAATAAGAAATTAGCTAAGTAGTTAGTAGCTCTAGAAGCTAAGCTAGACTTAGATAAGGCGTTTAGTATCGCTATAGTAGGTCCTATGTTAGGTAATCCTATTACCTCTCTATCTAGTAATAGTAATATTAGTTCTCTTAGTTCGCTACTAGGCGTTCTAGAAGGTTTTAATTTTAGAACTCTTCTAGTTTCTTAAGGTAATTAAAGTTATCTTCTAGTTCTTATATTTTTTCTTATAGTTATCCTTTTTTATCTATACCTATCTATTCTACTAAGTAGTATTTTCTTCTATTATAGAATTAGTACTATAAGATTTTTTTAACTTCTTATTCTTCTTATTCTCTATACGTATCTACTTTATATACTAGTAGTTTTACGTTTTATAGTACTATCTCGAGTAGTACTATATAGAAGGTTAGATATATCCTTATTTTGTTTAGTAGCTTTAGTTTAAATATAACTAGTATAATTTCTTTCTTAATTTTATATAGTTTTATCTTAACGTAGTCTAGTTTTAAACTTAGTCTTTTACTTTTAATATTCTTCTATACTAACTATACTTTTTCTCTCTCTCTAAATTAGGGTCCCTTCTTATATTTCTTATTGTAGTATTTTACTATTTAATCTTATAAGAATTCTATATCTTATTTTAGTTAATCGTGTATATCTTTTAGTCTATTAGTAAAGTTTTCTCCTCTTAAGAACTAAGATATCTAGTTTCTTAATATCTAGTATATATTAGGTTTAAATCCGTAGTTTATAAAAAAGAGTAATACTCCTATTACTATATTCTTTACGCTATTGCATGCTAACTATGCTATAAGTAGTAACTATACCTAGTTATTCTAGTTATAGTTAAGGTAGTATCTTAGATACTATTCTACTATTTAATTTATTTGTTCTAATTATCTGTCTATCTATAGATAGTATACTATAGACATTATATATTTAATTCCTAATTACGCTATTATTATTCCTTATAGTTTTAATATAAATTATACGTCTCTATCTATAATAATCTTATCTAGTAGCCTATATTAGCTAATTATAGTTCCTAGAACCTAGTATATAGTAACCTCTATCTTACTTTTCTCTTTATATAGTCTAAAGTATAAGTACTTTATAAGTTTATCTACTATTATTAAGATTCTATTATATTTAACTCTTAATATTAGATCTTTAGACTTTAGTAGCTTTGTAATAAAGTCTATTGTAATAACTTTCTATAGTTACTCTAGTACTTCTACTAGTTATAGTATTCTATATAGTGTATATCTACTATACTTATTTCTCTAATATTCTATATAGTCTTGTAGTACCTCTATTACTAGCTATCTTACTTTTAGGATATAGTAATCTTGTAGTAACCTATCTAGGGTCTTGTTAATCCCTTAGTAACTATATACTAGTAACTTGTAGAATTGTTATATAAATTCTCTTTAGATTTTTCTTAGGATATACGTTCTCTTATATACTTGTGCGAATCCTTCTTAGGTTTTAAGTTTCTCTATTTCTTTAGATACTTTATATATTGTTTTCTAAATCTATTTATTTAGCTTATTACTTGTTCTCTTAAGTATTGCGGCTATTTTAGGTATGTTTAGGACTAGATATCCTTCTTCGTTCTTAACTAGGACTATACTAGTTGTATTTACTTCTTCTTATAAATCTAGTCTTCTACTAAAGGCGTCTATAAATTAGTTGTCTTTCTCTTTTATATATATAATTTCTATATTAAATATTAATAAGATTTCCTACTATCTCGTATAGTATTATAATAGTTCCTTATTTATTATAAATCCTATAAGATTCTTATAGTCTATATAGACCTTTGTTTAGTATTTTACTTCTTATAAGTATACTCTTTATTATTTAAATACTTTATAGATTACTAGTATTTCTTTGTTATAAATTAGGTAGTTAAGCTCTACTAGCTTTATTTTCTTAGAGAAGTATTTAACTAAGTGTTCTTTTTTAGTCTCTAAGTCTTCCTGTATTAGTACTATTCTGTAGACTAAGTTAGATATATCTATTTTTACTATTACTAGTAGGTCTAAGTTATACATTCTAATAACTAGGTTCTCTATAAACTTTCCTTTAATTTTATTAAATACCTTATTATATTCTTTAGTCTATTTAAATAGTATGTCTTTCTTTATAAGTCTTGTAATTAGTTCTATATCTTTAGAATATCTTACTATTAACTTTCTATAGAAGTTAGCTAGTCTATAAAATTATTGTACCTCTTTTAGGTTTTTTAGTATTAGCTATTTGTTAATTAACTTAATCTTCTTTAAGTTAATTTTAATCTTTCCTAGTTCTACAATAAATCTAAGGAAATCTATTTCTTTTATATAGAATTTACATTTCCTTATTTTAAAGAATATTTTAGCTTCTACTAGCTTTTCTAGCACCTTGTGTACGTATTATACGTGTTCTTCCTCTATTTCTAAGAATATAAAGATGTTATCTAAGTATACAAATATAAATATATCTAAGTACTCTCTTAGTACTATATTAATTCTTTCTTAGAATACTACTAGTACATTTGTTAAACTAAACAGTATAACTAAGTATTTGTATAGTCTATATTATGTTCTAAATACTATTTTCTATTTATTGCTTTCTTTAATTCTAAACTAGTAGTAGGCGTTCTAAATATCTAGTTTTGTAAAGATTTTTACTTTTCGTAGCCTATCTTATATTATATTAATTTATAGTAGTAGGTATTAGTTTTTGTTTATAATTGCGTTAGTTTTTCTAAAATCTATATAGGGTCTCTTATTACTTATCTCTTTTTTGTCTACAAATATAAGTCTATATACTACTAAGGATTTAGATTCTCTTATCTATCCTTTTTTTATTACGTTTTAGATAAACATTTGTTTAATTTTAGATTCTTCTTCTATTTTTTAGTAGACTAGGCTCTATCCTACGTTTTTACTTTCTTCTAGTTCTATCGCTAAATCCTATAGTTAATATTCTAGAAGGTAATCTTCTAGCTCTATAAGCTATTTTTCTTATTTCTTGTATTCTTCTAGGAATTCTCCTCTAGTTATATTTATATTAGCTTTTAACATGTCTATTCTATAGTAATTAATTTCTCCTATTCTCTAATTAATATATAGGTTAGTTATCTATAACTATAGTATACCTAATATTATATCTTACTTGTTATTAATTATTATTATATCTATAACTATATTTTTAATTGTTATCCCTTCTAATTCAAGTATAGAGGGAACTGTCTCGAACCTAATAGGTTCTTAGAATAGTTTTCCTTTAATTATACTTAGTTATTAAGGGTATTTCTTTATTATATACTTTATTCCTTATATTTCTATAAACTTCTTTAATATAAAGTTTCTTGTAGCTCTACTATTAATTATTAATTGTACTTTCTTTCCTTAGTATATACTTATTTTTGTAATATATAAGCCTCTTATACCTTCTAGCTATTCTTACTTAAGTAATTTTGTAAATTATCTATCTTTCTAAGCCTATAGCCCTATTCTAAGTTTATATTCTTTGTGTTTTAGATATTTATTATTTATATATCTATACTATAGTCTTCCTTAGACGTATTTCTTAGATAGTTTTAGTCTTAGTCTTATAGCTAAGTATCTATCTTCTAGGATTATTTCTTATCCCTAGATATCTTTTACTAGAATTACTCTTGTATAATTATAGCCTCTTCTTCTTATAGGCTATACGTTGTTGTTTGCTTTAGGGTTTCTATATATAATATAATTTTTATCTAGGTATAATATCTATAATACTTTAAAATATACTAAGTACTTTAGGTCTATTATTTTATTGTCTCCTTCTTAGTATCTATCTTTACTAGGTATATTTATCGTTAGAATATAGTATACTACTAGTATTCTTAGTATATAGGCTTTGTTAATCTATCGCGTTCTTCTTACAAAGTACTACTACTCTCTTTCTATAAGTATTCTTCTTACTATAACTATATATTACTTTATCTATTCTTAGAATAGTATAAACTTTATTTCTTTAAGGTTATATTCTTTTTAGTCTTTATACGCTTCTTCTATATTTATAACTATTAAATATATTTAAATAAATCTCTATTCTTTATTTTATTCCTCTATTTCTATTATTATATAGCTATTATAGCTATATATTATTAGCTAGGTATACTCTATACTTCTTATACTAACCTATCTCTTACTTTTTTACTATCCTTTAGAGGAAGCTATAGTAGTCTCTTTATCCTATACTAGTCCTTTAGCCTAGATTAATAGAATCTAGGGCTCTTCCCCTTTTAAGTCTTCTATTAGTAAGTCTATTACTTAAGCTATTTCTTCTAGCTAAGCTTTTATTCTATTTTCTTTTATTATAGCTACTCTATATCTCTATTTCTATAAGAACTATACTACTCTCTTCTTACTAGAAAGATATATATAGTAATTGTTATTATAATAAAAGGTCTAATAGAGTATTATATATTATACTTCTTTACTCTTAGCTACTTTCTCTTAAGGTTTAGCCTATACTTATAGTACTTCTTTCTTCTTTTTAGTTATTTTAACTAAGTTTTTTTCTTTAGGTCTTTACTTCTATAGTCTTTTGCAAAGTATCTAGGTTTCCTATATTTATAGTATACTATATCCTTTTTCTTTTACAAATAGTAATCTTTTGCGTAGTAGCTTTTCTTACTATAGTTAAAGTATGTAAAGTCTTTATTCTTCTTCTTTTTCTTGTCCTTATTAGTGTTAAGGATTATAGGATCTCTAGTATCCTAGTTTCTAGTTTAGGTGCTATACTTGTTCTTCTTCTATTCTTAAAGATTATTATTAATTTAGATTACTTGTTACTTTAGGGCTTCTAGTATTCTTAGTTTTTCTATATAGATTATCTCGTATTATATCTTTAAATTTAGTCCTTGTTTAAATCGTAACATTAAGGCTAACTTATTCTATTCTATATTTTAGGATAGTTACTTAAATTATAATACGTACTTAGGAACACTCTAGTTTTATATAAGCTTCTCTAGCTATTCTTTAGCTTATCTAGTAACGTCTATATCTCTAAATACTACTCTTATTCGTTTAGTAAAGTATTTATAACTTCTAAAGATAGCTTTAGTTTTGTCTTTCTAGGTTATTAGAGAATATATTGTATAGTCTATCTAGTAAGGCTCGTACTATCTTATTAAGTCTTCTTCTAGGTATAATCTAATATATATTACCTTCTTTTCTTCTATATTAAAGTACAGTACTTATATATCTATCTAGAGTTATACTAAGGCTATAAAAGGTCTTAGTTTTTCTCTTATTCTATTAAACTTCTTAAAGATAGGTATCTTTAGTAGTTTCTTTATAGTACTTATTACTAGGCGTTATATAATTAACTCTATTTAGTTCTAGCCTTTAATAATAACCTTAATCTATACTTTATTTTATTTCGCGTAATCCTATAGTTTTTTATTCTACGTTTCTAGAGTATTAATTACTATCTTTAGATCTTCTTTATCTAAGATTAAGTTATTAATTTAGTCCTTAATTATTTTCTATGCAGTGCTATTAGACTTATAACTACTCTTAGGGGCTTTACTTATTTTAGTTAAACTTTCTACTATTATATTAGCTAGACTATACGCTACTTACGCTTTACTTCTTGTAATAACTAAATTAGTAAGGTGTTATAAGTTACTTGTTATTAACTACAAGTACCTATCTAGAGAAGTTAGTAGATCGCGAAGTAATAGTAAAAGTCTATATTAGGATCTATAATAACTATAAACAATAGAAGATGTTTTATAACTATCTTGTATTAGCGTTCTATAGTTAAAGGATTAAATTACTAATACTATCCTAATAATACGTATTGCTACTAGCTATATACTTATAGTAATCTATTAATCTATAGGTACTAAGACTAATAGATCGTAGATTACTTTAATCTATAATCTATTAATACTAAGAGTTTATAGATTATAGATTACTCTAGGTGTCCTAATTATGTGTAGCCTCCTAATTAGATTTGTATCCCTTAGCGTTATATAGGTCTAAGTTAATTATTATAGGGCTTATTAGTTCTATCTATAGCTCTCTTGTTACTATTATAATATTCTATATAGTTTACTAGCTAAGCTTACTACCTATATAGGATCTACCCCTTATTCTACTAAGATAGCTAGCTAGCTAGCCTAGCTTTTAGTATTATATAGAGCTCTACCCTCTAGATTTTACTCTAGGTACTTACTTTACTAGTTACTTTCTAGGATTTAAGCTACTTTATAGAGCTAGTTATATATATTATCTTAGGTCTCTCCTATATTACGCGCTACGTCTTTATATAATACGTTAATAAGTTTTTAAATCTTTAGCTTTAAGAGCTCTTAATAAGCTTTACTCCTCTTGTTATAGAAGAGCTACTTATTAAATATTATATTACGTATTATAATTACCTAATCTAATTCTAGGACCTATATCCTATATATATTAGATACTCTATATCCTACTAGATATCTAATATAGCCCTAAGGGCTTATTTTAAAGCCTCTCTTATTACGCCTAGCTACTTACTTCTTATTAAGTAGATATACTTAGTAGCTATAGGCGTATACTCTACTTTAATCTAGCTAAAGGTCTACTATAGTAGCTTTTACTTACTTAAGCTAATAGTATCTAAAGTACTATCTAAACTAGCTATTAAGTACTATATTAGGAGCTTATATATTATAAGCGTAGCTTAGGCTTATATTATATAGCTATATAGCTACCTCTACTATCTCTAGCTAGAGCCTTTCTAGTAGGTTAGCGCTTATCCTTATCTTAATTACTTTCGTTATTATTTCTTAACTAGCTCTCTTAGCTCCTCTATTTAGCTCGTGTATATATACTAGAGTACTCTTAACTATAATCTCTTCTTATTTAGCCTAAATCTAGAAGTACGTTTTACTTCTCTATAAGAGCGTTACTACTTTATTATCTTACTTAAGTATACACGTATAAAGCTTATAGCGTATTAGTAGTAGCTTTATAAAGCTTTTAAATACTCTTATTATCTCTTAAAGTATTTTACTTTATAATAGGTAGGTATAGAGCTTACTACTATACTTATACTTAAGTAGTATAGTTTAAACCTCTCTAAAGTAGCTAGTAGGTATATTAAATAGGTCTTACGCTACTCGCTAGTATAAGCGTAGAGCTTTCTTTCTAGGCTACTTTAAGATAACTTACTTAGTATAAGCTATTAAGTAATACTTATACTTAATGCGCGCTATCCTATTAATATATACGTTTCTTACGCTTGTTACTAGCGCTCGTAGTACTTCTAGTCTAAGATAACTAGCTCTAGCGTACTAGAGCTCCTCTAAGTTACTTCTAGGTATTGTGTACTATAAGTTAAGCTGTTAATTAACTTAATTACCTTAAGTTACGCTTATAATAGTTAGATAAAACGTAATAAGCTTATATTTAATAAAAGTAAGATTATATTTATATATTAGCGTTACTAGTATAATACTCTCTACTAGCGTTCTTACTCTTAGAGTTATATTAAAACCTTAATACTAAGCTCTAGCTTACTATAATTAAGCTTTAGATACTATATTAATATAAAATCCTTTAACTAC
>JALNQF010000902.1:0-11434 GCA_028456385.1 Ophiosphaerella korrae | reverse complement strand
TGAGCTCGCGATCTCTTGCTGCAGTGCACAGGATGGAACTATCGAGTGATTTTCAGCGCCGGGCTCATAACTGTTGCGAGATGCGAGCTCAGGAATGAGTGGGAGATGATCATTGATTGAAGAGCTATCTGAGCTGGGCTACTTATATACAGTGGAGCAGCTCGAACGGCTCGTGCGGCTCGCTTACTGCTGCGGGCTTACCTGAATCGTATGGAGCGAAGCTCTAACTTGCGACATAGTACCTTTTAACCTTACTAATATACTAGCTACTTTCTAGTACACTATTAACTTAGCCCTACTAGAATATTTAGACAACTTCTATACTATATATATAGACAAAGTCCTAATATACTCTAATAATAAAATAGACTATATCTAGTATATTTATAAAGTACTTATATAACTAAAAGAGTAAGGCTTTTATATAGACTTTAAAAAATCTAGCTTCTATACTACCTTAGTTAAGTTTTTAGGTATAATTATCTCTAATAAAGGAATTATAATAGATCCCTCTAAAGTTAAAGCTATTTAAGAGTAAGAAATACTAAAGACTACTAAAGAAGTCCTAGCCTTTCTAGGCTATACTAGATTCTTCTAGCGCTTTATTAAGGATTACTTAAGCCTTACTTTACTACTTACTAAGTTAATTAAGTTTAAAGTTATTACTAAACCTACTAAAGGAGATAAGCTACTCTTTTAAAAGACTTAGTATAAGCCTTTTATAATTACTTAAAAATATATAGATACTTTTAATAAACTAAAAGCTACTTTCTAGCTAAGAGTAATCTTACTTTACTTTAACTCCTTAAAACTAATCTATATCTAAACTAACGCCTCTAGGTAGGCCTTAGGCGGAGTAATAAGCTAACTAAACTAAGATAGAATCTAATAGCTAGTTAGCTTCTTCTTAAAAAAATACCCTAGTAGAATATAATTATAATTTCTATAACCTAGAACTTATAGCTATAATCTAAGTATTTAAAGAATAGAAACTAGAGCTTATAGGTAGTCTATATATAATCTACGTTATAATAGACTACTATAATTTAGAAACCTTTATAATAACTAAAAAGCTTAATTGCTACTAGGCTTACTAGTTATTATTTCTATCCTAATTTAATTTCTATATTAAATACGTACCTAGCGATATAAATAAGGTTATAGACGACTTAAGCTACTAACTATAGGATTACCCTATAGATAATTCTAATCTACAAGTATTAAGAGCTAACTAAATTATCCTAAGCCTTTAAGTCTTAGCCCTAAGTATAAAACCTACACTAGATATAGTAATTTACGCTTTAAGCCTTATAGACCTATAAAAGCTAGATAGATTTACACTAGAATAAGCTACTAGAGTATATACTTACCTTTGCTATATTATAGGAATAAAACCTAAATTAGTAAACTTACTAGAGGATTTTCTACTACCCTATAATAGAGAACTAGACCTAGAACTCCTACTATATATTGTTAACCTACGCTTAATAAAAGAATTACTAGATATAGTATACTTAGAAGACTATATAGCCTAAGCTATATTTACTACTATAGATAGTAGATAATAAAAACTATTAAAAGCTTTCTATAAAGTAGGATACTACTTCTTATATACTAATATTAGCTCTACTAGATTAAAAAAAGAAAGGTACTTCTAAGTTAGTAAAACACGTCTATATATCTCTCTAAACGCTTATTTATACTACTAAATCTTTAATTTATACTATAACTATTAGTTAGTAGGCTATAAAGAACTCTATAGTACACTATATCTAATATATAAGTACTATTATTAGCTTTAGATACTCTAAGCTATTAAGTAATTTTATAATATATACCTAATCTACTACTATATAAAGAACTTATAAGATAGTAAACTTAGTTACTTTTAACCTATACTAATTCTCTATATACTCTAGACTAATATCTTAGTAGACTATATTTAAGCCTTACTAGCTAGTAAAAATAGTAGCTAGATTTATAAATATATCTTAGTAATTTACTACTACCTTATAAAAAGACGCTATTTATTCTCCTATACGTCTCTAAAACCTAAAGAAGCTACCTAATATTTTATATTTATTTTTAAGCTTTATAGAGTCCTAATAAATATTATATCTAATAGAGAGATAACCTTTATTAGCTAGTTTTAGCGCTATATATATAAACGCCTCTATATTACGTAAAAGCTTTTAACTACTTACTACCTAGAAACTAATAGCTAAACTAAGCAAGTAAATTAAGCCCTAGAGATCTTTCTAAGGTAATACGTTAACTATATATAAGATAACTAGGTAGCCTAGCTATATATAGCTAAGTTCTAAGTAAATAATACTATTAATATATCTATTAAGATAACTCTATTTCTTATAGATCTAGGGTATTACTCTTATAGTAGTATATACCTTAGTAAAAACAATAAAGATTAACTAAACCTAGCTTAACATAACTAACGTATACAAGCTAACGAGCTACTTAATACTTATAGTAACCTAGTAGCTTACTTTAAAGTAAAAATACTCTAGGTATAATAAAAGTAAGTAGCTTAAGCTAATACTTTTTACTAAAGTAAACTAGTATATAAAGTTAGTAACAAAGCCTATATTAGTATAGCTAATTAGAGAACTACTTAGCTAACTATAAAATTAGACTACTAATAGGTAGGCTTATACTCTATTAAGAGAGTTATCTATAATAGTAGAGTATATAAGCTAGTACTACCCTAAGAAATACTAAGTAAAGGCGTATTCTTAGTCTTATCTCTAAAACTTTTGCGCCTTAAGGATTAGAAGCCTTTACTAAATTAAGACCTACTATAGCTAATCTCTATTATTATTACTAATAAAGAAACTAGTAGCATATATAAAGAATACCTAGTAGAAGCTATCTTAAACGTACGCTTTAAAGAGCGTAGAAAATACGTAAGATAGTACTACTTAGTCTACTAGACTAGCTATAATAAACTGTCGCAAGTTAGAGCTCTGCTCCATACAATTCAGGTAAGCCCGCAGCAGTAAGCGAGCCGCACGAGCCGTTCGAGCTGCTCCACTGTATATAAGTAGCCCAGCTCAGATAGCTCTTCAATCAATGATCATCTCCCACTCATTCCTGAGCTCGCATCTCGCAACATAAACCTATATAAGAGCTAGTAGAAGAATTTATAAAATATAAAGCTACTTTTAACTTTTACTCGAACTACTTAGAGAAAGCTAAACTACTAACTCTGTACATACCTAAAAAATAAAGCTCTAATAAAGACGTAACTTATTAGAGTATTTTAACCTACTAATAGGTATAAAAAAGCTCTTCTAAGGTGTAATTACTACTTTTAGCTCTTACTAGAACTACTTAGATAAGCTTAAAACTATTAATAGGCGTAAAAAAGCCTCTTATAAGGCGTAATTACTACTTTTAACTTTTACTAGAATTACTTAGAAAAGCCTAAAATACTAACTATATACCTAAAATAGAGCTTAATAAAGACAAAACCTAGTAAAGTACTTTAGCTATTAGTAGGTATAAAAAGGCCTTCTAAGGCGTAATTAAAAAACTTTACTACTAGCTAAAGCTAAATTATAGCGTAAAAATAGTAGGAATAGTTTACCTTAGCTAGTAAGTATAGGACTCTTTTTAGGTTAGGACCTACTATACTACTATAGCTACGACTACTACGCTCTCTTATAACTAGTTACGCGTAGGTTTAGTTTACTATTATAGAATTTATAACTAGCTACTAAATTCCTAGCTAGGGCTACTCTACACTACCTACCTCCTAATACTTATAAATATTAGGCTTACTAAGTCCCCTATATTAATAAACCTACCTATTACAAAGCTTATATCTATAGTAAGTACTTATATAGAGATCTAGCACTATTAAGTTACTTAGTAGTATTAACTTTACCTTCCCTTATACTATATATAAACACTTTTAGGTTTAATTTTATTAGTATAAAGTAAAAGTAGTAGAAAAGAGTTTATAGTTAATACGTTTTATATATAGAAGTTATATAAGTCTTAATTTTATACTAAAATTAGTAAAAACCTTAGCTCTATACTTTGTAAATAACGATTTTAACTCTAAAAATAGTTAACCTCCTTAACTCTAACAACTACTACTACTACTTAATAGGTATTATTAGTTAATTAGAGCCTTTTTTAAGCTCTAAGAATTTACTCTTTAAAAGGAAAGAGATATATAAAGAAGTTATCTCTTAACGTACTCTATAGGTAAGTTACTTTTACTAAGCCTTTACTAAAACACCTACTACCCTTTAATATTATAATAATAATAATATAGAGAACCTTTAAATAAATATTAAGTATAGCTTACTCTTTAAGCTATTAAATAAGATATAAGTCTCTTACTATAACGCGCTATAACGTCTCTTATAAGACGCTAGGTAATTAACGCGCTAGATAACCTTTACGCGTAGATACTATACCTAACTTAAGTAATCTAACTAAGCTTAAAAAGAGTATAATTATTAAGTATATCTTTAACTATATTAAGCGTAGATTCTCTTCTTAGCTTATAGACGTAGCTAATATAGCTAATTCTTTGCGCGCTAAGTATAATCTAGCCTAAGTTAGTATAAACTAGCCTAGTACGTTTATTAAGCGCTACCTTAAGCTTAAAATAAGGTTTAATTATAAGTATAACTATAAGAGAGCCCTTTGTAAGGATCTTAACCTTATACAAGAGTAGTTTAAGCTAGTAGCTAATACTAAAGCTAAGTATAGTATCTTAGATAATAACTTATATAACTTTAACAAGATAGGCTTTATAATAGGCTAGATTATAGTAAATATAGTTATTATAGCCTTAGAAAGATATTTATAGCTAAAAGTAATCTAACTAAGTAATAGAGAGTAAGTAATAGCTATTATAGGTATTAATATAACTAGGTAGGCTATTCTACCCTTTATTATCCTTAAGGCGCACTACTACCTATTAAACTAGTATAAGGATAGTAAAATACCTTAAGACTAATTTATTAAGGTCTTTAAAATTAGCTAGACAACTAATATACTTAGTCTTACGTAGTTAAAGTACTTTAATACGTATATAAAGACGTATACTATTAAGATAGTACGTTTACTTATTATTAATAGCTATTAGAGCTATAACTTACTTAAATTTAAGAACTACTATAAAGAGAACAAGATTATTACTTTTTATATACTTACGTACGTATTATACTTCTTGTAGCTACTTAATATAGGCTATTTTACTCCTTTAAAGAAGGCGTATAGGTACTAAGTTAAAGTACTTATATACTACTAGATTAGCTATATTATAAAACAAGAGTTCTTACTATACTTTAAGCACGCCTATAATATAGTAATTACTCCTAAGAATGTCTAAAGAGGGTTTTAAGGCGCTAGATTAGCTCTATTTAACTTAGAATAGGTTATATTAACTCTTAATATTAAGCTACGTACTCCTTTACTACTCTTACCTAATAACAAGCCCTAGTAGTTGTAAATACTAAGTAATACCCTATAATTAGGGTCGTAATTAACGCTTATAAAGGCAAGGATTTAGAGGTATATAGATAGCTTACTAATAAGTCTAGCTAAGTACTTTAAATACCTTACTAAAGGCGTAGTAGTAATAGCGTATAACCTAGTATTAGTATAAAAAGAAAACGCTAAGCTTTAGGTAGTAAATAAAGCTATAACGCGACAAAAATTATATAAAAGAAAGTAGGTTTAAGTAGAAGAGACCTTAATAGTTAAAGATAGAGTACGCTTAGCTACTCTTAAGGACTTTAGTACGTATAGTAATAGGAAGAAGTTAAAGAAGTAAGTACGTACTAAAGTAAGTAAACTATCTTAATAATAGTAAATAGTATATAAAGAGACTAGGTATAATATATAAACGTGTAAGAATATAGTAGAAGTAGACTCTAAATAATATCTTGTATTATATTATAGTATACTAGGTTAAAGTAGGCTATTTTGCGCTATAACGTAGTAGTTTTAGTAAGGGCTTAGTAAAAGTAAGTAACTTACCTATATAGGTAACTTGCCTATAGATTACGTTATATCTTTTATTTTTATACTAATATTATAATCTTACTTATATTTAACTACTTTTCTACTTTTAGTTAGTACTTAGTAAGCTACTAGGTATATATACCTAGTACTTACTTAGATAACTATATCTACTATTTACTCTTTTTAGTTTAATTATTAAAACTACTTTATTAATTTATCTTATATAAAGTCTACTTTATACTTATACTAAGTTTATAATTCTTATTTATATAAAAGTATTTCTTTACTAAAAGTTATATAAAGCTTTTATAAAGGTTTTAGACTTTACTAATATAGTTTTACTACTTTCTAATACTTTAGCTTATAAGTATAGTATATATAATATTGTTAGATAAGTTATATAATTAGATACTCGATACGCGATTAGATACGCGATTACATATACGATCGCTAAGCCGCTAACCCTACTATAGCTAAAAGGATTGTAGCCTTAACTATTACAAACAAAGGAATTAAATAATAAATCTTATATACAAGGAGATAGACTACGTTAGTACAACTAATATAACAAAGAAACTAGTACCTTAATAGAAGGAGTGTTAAGGATCTAGCTCGCTACTATCTCGAGAGACCTAGCCAAGACTACTGTATCGTAGATATATAGATAGAGCGCAGGGCTAGAGATAGATAGTAGAATTAATCTACTTAGTTTATACCTAGTGCTATTAAGTTATAAGTAATTAATCTAAAAAAGGGCTTTTCTAAAAGCCTTAGTATCCCTCTCTAACAAGGCCCTTATATAGCTATTACGAAAAAGCCTTTTTATTAAACTACTATAACCTCCTTTAAATCTAATAGTTAAGAGTCTTACTACCTTAACTAAGTTAAGTAAACTAGTATCTACCTACATCAACTCGAGTATTAACTCGAGCATTAACTTAAGTATTAACTTAAGTATTAAGCTAAGCACTATAAAGAGCATTAGCGAAAAGTACTAATCTCTTACCCTCTAGTAGCCCTGCGCGCGTTAGCAAAAAAGTACTATTCTCCTACTTTCTAGTAGTACTACGAGTATCTTTAAAAAGGGCGCAAATCTCCTACTCTCTAGTAGCCCTCTAATAACTCTTAAATCAAGCTAAGCACTACACTTAACCTTAACTAAAGCGCACTCTAAAAAGTAATAATCTCCTACCCTCTTATAACTTAAAGCTAAAACAAGATAGCTAGTATAACCTAACGCAATCTAACTATAATATTAAGGACTAATAAGGATTATACTATATAGATAATTTAACTACAATCTAGATGCGTAGTATATAATATTTAGGATAAGATTAACCTAGAATCCTCTACCTAGCTAATTTAGAGACTAGAACTAATTAGAGCTCTAGTAATAGCTAACTACACTCTAGCATTAAGTATTAAGACTCCTACGTAGTAGTCTAAACTCTTAGCTACTAGTTATAAGGCTTTTAAAGAAGACCTTAAATACTATAAAATATTAGCTAAGTAATACTATAGCGACTAATACAAGTACAAAAAGGAGTAGTTAAGTCTCTAGTATATTATAACGTTTATCTAATCCTTAGTCTTGCTATATCTACTACGTACGTACTACTTACTAAACTAATCTCTACGCTAGTAGCTATTAAACCTAAAGTAAACTATTAGCGTAGATAAGCGTATTAAGCAAGAGTATATACGTAATAAATACTTTAAATTACTTAAGCCTATAAGAAGCCTAGTAAATTAGGATATATAGATAGCTAAGTATAACTACGCTACTACTAAGGCTAAAACGTATTAAGTAGTAGAGTTACTATAAATTAATATAATTACTTAAGACTTTTTAGTAGCTATTAAATATATAGCACTAATTTAGTCTATAACCTTTTAAGATAATAGAAGGCTATTACCTAGTATAAACTAGAGGGAAATAATAAAACGCTACTATAAGTATATAATAGTATACTATCTCCTAAATATAAGGAGGCGTAAAGCTACTTTCGTAGTAGATAATACCTTACCTTACGCTACTAGTAGTAATACTACCTAGGGTAAGACTAGGGACGCCTCTTTTGTAGACAGCGCGCTACTTAATAAATAGGGTAGACCTTGTAATTAACGTACACGTAGTAGTAATACTAACATTAACTAAATAATAAGTTAAAGAGCTATAAGTAAATAATACCTAGCTTATAAAAGACCTTATAAACTTAGTAATTACTACTATATTAATCCTAATAAAGTACTAGATTAGTAGACTCTAAGTAAGACTCTAAAAGAGCTTATTAATTACAAACGTAAGTATAACACAACCTTATAAAGACTAATAAGAAGATAGTTAAAGTATTAAATAAAGCCTTATATAGAACTATACGCTAAGTTACCTTAGATTACTAAAATCTATAAAGAAGATTAACTAGAAGGCTAGTAAATATTAAGTATTAAGAGCACTTTTGTTACTAAAACTACAAGAAATACTTATAATACCTACTCTCTCTAGAATTCCTTTATCCTAGACTCTAGTTTAACCTACTATATTATAATTAACCTAACTTGTATATATAACTATTATCTATTAAGGCTAAATAATTATATATAGGTAGGTAAGTTAAAGATATAAGTAAAAGGATATAGATCTCTTACTCTTACGCTAAAAAACTAGTTAATAGAAAACAAACTAGTTCTATATAATATAGCTATATGCCTAGATATCTTTTACAACCTAGTCTCTTTCTAGCTACTCTAGTAGAGAGGAATATAGTAGAACACTTAATCTAAGCTAACAACTCTAAATAAGCCTAATAGATAAACAATTAGATACCTTACTAAGATCTATAGTTAATAGGTACTTAAGTATTATTTATTATATAATCCTATATACTAAGTAGTATACTATACCTATAAACCTTAGACTATTAGAGTACTTATACTACTATAGTACAAGAAACTTAGCTATCTAGGACTAGCTATAATTAAACACTTTGTCTAGTAAGCTTAAGGGGTACGTATAAAAGGAGTATCTATAGTCTAGTATAATATATATAGTAAAGCTAAAATAAAGTAGTAAATTAGTTATATACTAAGAATTAGTTATAAAGGACTAAGAGAAAGACTCTCTATTAACTTCTACTTATATAAAGTATAAAGCGTTACTAAAGAGAAAAGCTAGATACTTATTACTAATAAGTACTTAAAACTATAGTAAGACTTCTACTTTACTAATAACTAGTTAGCTAAATTAATTATTAAGGTACTATTAAACTTAATCCTCTTCTTAAAAGATTAGTATAGTATCTTAGTTAAAGTAATTAAAACTAATAACAAGATTACAATAGTAAAACTAGAGGTCTAGCGCTAGTTAAACTTGCAAGGTATTACTATTAAACCTTTAGCTCTAGATACTTAAGCCTAGAATAGAGGAGCTAAGCGCGCTAGAGGAATTAACAAGGAGAAAGTATATACTATACGACTTAACGCAAATTTACTATAGGAACTTTAGCCTAAAATTATATAGGCTAGAATCTACCTATATAATTAAACGCTAAGTTACTTAAATAACTAGAAGACACTATATAAAGTATTCTTTACAAAAGTTACTAAGAATTAAGGAATTATAGTATTAATAAAAAAGCTAAACTTAGCTTACTTAAAAGTATATAGGTATAAAGCCTTCGTAATAACTAATAATACGTATTATAGTAAATTAAGGCTACAACGTTTAGATCTAAAAGTATAGATTAGCTACCTTGTAAGATACTAGTTATTAAACATCTACTAGATCTAGGTACTATCTATAGCTAAAGTAATAAGTATATAGGATATAATCTTTAATAAGTAAATAATCTTTAATAGTAAAATAGAGGATTTAATAGATAACCTTATATATTAAATACTAGAAGAGATTACTACCTATATTAAAACAATTAAGCTCTTAGCACTAGTGTACAAGCTAGAGATAGAGTCCTTCTATAAAAATAATACTAAGTTAGATATATCTATAAATAATAAAGAAGATCTACCTACCTACTACTATAGAAGAAAGATTATAGACTACTATCTAACTCCTCTACTATCTCTACCTCTAGTAGTAATACTAGCCTATTTAATAACTAGAGACTAACTAGAGTTAATAGTATACAATAGATATAGCTTATCTAAAACTATACTATAGGTAGTAGCCTTTATAGCTAGTACCTAGGTAGGCAACTTTAGAAAATACTAAAGAGAACTTATAAATAAAGCTAAGATAAAAAGGATACTTATAAGAGGACTAAAGCTTTACTATAATTAACTCTTATTACTACCCTTATACTAAACGAACCTAGAAAGCTATCTAATAGGCGAGTTATTTAAAGAAGCTAAGTTATGTTACTTAACTAGCTATTGCTAGATAAAATTATAGACTAAAGTACTAGCTAAACCTATCTAGTATTCTAGCTAGTAGATACGAGACTATATATAAGTATATACGTACAAGCTTAATAAATATTATTAATTTATTAAATATAAAGCTTAACTTGTTATATAAAGAGACTAGTAACAAAACGTTATAGTATAAGAGACTTACGCTATAATACTAGCTAGCTAATCCTTTTAGATACTTATAGCTATTACTACTAAATATAATCTTAAACTAAAATAGTATAACGTAACTAACGCCTTTATTTATATAGTAATAGACTAAGAGATCTATATAAGAATACTAAGGAGATACTAAAAGAAGGGTATAATCCTTAGAGTCTAAAAGGCCCTATATAGTCTCTAGATCTTACCTCTCTTATAGTAGAGAGAATTTATAGCTATACTTAAAGCTATAGGCTTTTAAATAGTACTATACAAACTATACTATATAGTTAAAGATAGAATTATTATCTTCTTCTACGTAGATAATATTATTATCGTATATAACAAGTAGAAGACTAAAGAAGTATAGTAAGTAACTAATCTTCTAAAAGAGAAGTATACTATTACTAGAGAAATAGATCTCTAATAGTTTCTTAGTGTTAAAGTAATTTAAGATAGAAAGTAACGTATAATTTAACTACTATAGGTAGTATATATTATTATAAGTTAGAGCTTTACTCTATATAATTTAAGTAAGCCTATAGTAGTAAGTAAGCTATATAAGCTATTTAAGCTACTCTACTATATATAAGTAGCCTAGCTTAGATAGCTCTTTAATTAATAATTATCTCCTACTTATTCCTAAGCTTATATCTCGTAATAGTTATAAACCTAGCGCTAAAAATTACTTAATAGTTCTATCCTATATACTATAGTAAGAGATCGCGAGCTTAGTATACTCTTATCCTATCCTATCTTATCTTATCTATTACTTAAACACTTATAATATCTTATAGTAAGATTACTCTACTTAATAAAAGTACTACCCTACTTAATAAGCGCTTATAATAGCTAGTATAGT
>JALNQF010000901.1:0-11452 GCA_028456385.1 Ophiosphaerella korrae | reverse complement strand
TATCTATTACTTAAACGCTTATAATATCTTATAGTAAGATTACTCTACTTAATAAAAGTACTACTTTACTTAATAAGTACTTATAATAGCTAGTATAGTTTATATAACTCTATTATAATACTCTTAAGCTAGGTATCTAGTAGCTAGTTAATCTAGAAGCTAATAACGTCTCTAATATCTACGCTAACAAACTAGTTTAACTTAAACTAAAGAGCCTAGTAATAGTAAAAGAAGTAGCTACCTATAAGCTTATAATAGAGAAATACTAGGCTATAAAAGATACTTAGGTATCGCGAATAGTACGCCTTAGAGCTCTAAGCGCTTAGGTAAACGCTATAGTTAATCTAAGTTATCTAGTAATAGCTAAGATAACTTTACTTATAAATAATAAAGCTATATTGTAAGAGCTTATCTAAATACTAAAGAGCCTACTAGCCTTATCTAATACTAGCGCTAGTAATTTTATCTAAGCTTAATACTAAGCCTATCTATAGAAGGCTTACTAATAACGATAATTACTAGAGCTCTAGTATAATAAGTAGCTACGCCTATATTAGCGTATAATTGTATACAATATTATAGAGGTAATAAGTAAGCTTATAGTATAAGATTTCCTAGAAGCGTTAACGCTAAAGCTAGCTTTAGACTAGGCTTAGATAATAAGCTAATTAGTAATCTAGAGCTTAGTCCTTAGCTTAAAGGTACTTACGCTAGAGTAAATTAGTAGTATCTACTTAGCTCTATTATAGGAGTACAAGCTCTAAACTACTAATTAAGGAGCTAGCGTATTTACAACGTTTAGAGGATCTAAGCTAAGCTTAAGCTTAAGTACTAACTTAAAATATAACTACTTATATAGCTAAGCTTACTACTAGAAGCTATAAGATTATAGATAGGTATAAGTAGCGCTTACTAGTAATCTATTTAAAATAGACAATAATAGAAAAGCAAAAATATAGGCTTATTTAGATAAGCTACGCTTTATAGTAGTTAAAACCTTAGTAACTTAAAAGTAGGCTAGTCCTTTATAGAAACTAGTTAAAGCTAGCTTAGAGTTAGTTAAATTAAAGGCTTTAGTCTACTTAGGCTAGCTAAACGTAGTACTTATTAACTTAGGTATACTTATTAACTTAGGTAAACTTATTAAGCTAGCACCTAGAGCCTACTTAACGCTAGATTTTAATACTTACCTACTCTCTAAGAGTACTATACTTAATAATAGAGCTACTCTCTACTTAGTTAACTTAATAAGTCTTATAAAACTAGGCTCCTTTATAAGAGTAAAAAGTATAAGCTACGTAGAAGTAAGTATATAAGCGTTTTTAATACTTAGTAAAAGTACTTAAGTTTTTAAGAACGCTCTACATAGAGCTTATAGTAAGTATATAGAGAATCTTATACTTTATAAAGTAGTAGTAGTTAAAGGATTTTATATTAATATAGTATCTAAAGCTTAATTATAGTAAGCTAAAGCCTAGTATTAAGGTTTTAACGTAACTCTAAGAGTAAGAATACTAGTAAAGAGTATTATACTAGCGACGCTAATATATAAATATAATCTTACTTTTATTAAATATAAGCGTATTACGTTTTATCTAACTATTATAAGTGTAACTTAAGGTAATTAAGTTAATTAATAGCTTAACTTATAGCGTATAACGCCTAGAAGTAACTTAGAAGAGCTCTAGCACGCTAAAGCTAGTTATCTTAGACTAGAAGTACTACGAGCGCTAGTAACAAGCGTAAGAAACGTGCGTATTAATAGGATAGTGCGCATTAAGTATAAGTATTACTTAATAGCTTACGCTAAGTAAGTTATCTTAAGGTAGCCTAAAGAGAGAGCCTTACGCCTATACTAGTAAGTAGCGTAAGACCTATTTAATATACCTACTAGCTACTTTAGAGAAGTTTAAACTATACTACTTAAGTATAAGTATAGTAGTAAGCTCTATACCTACTTATTATAAGGTAAAATACTCTAAAAGATAATAAGAGTATTTAAAAGCTTTATAAAGCTACTACTAATACGCTATAAGCTCTATACGTATGTACTTTAGTAAGATAATAAAGTAGTAACGCTCCTATAAAGAGGTAAGACGCGCTTCTAGATTTAAGCTAAATAAGAAGAGATTATAGTTAAGAGTACTCTAGTATATATATATAAGCTAAATAGAAGAGCTAAGAGAGCTAGTTAAGAAATAATAATAAAAGTAATTAAGATAAAGATAAGTGCTAACTTACTAGAAAGGCTCTAGCTAGAGATAGTAGAGGTAGCTACATAGCTATATAATATAAGCCTAAGCTATACTTATAATATATAAGCTCTTAATATAGTACTTAATAGCTAGTTTAGATAGTACTTTAGATACTATTAGCTTAAGTAAGTAAGAGCTACTATAGTAGACCTTTAGCTAGATTAGAGTAGAGTATACGCCTATAGCTACTACGTATATCTACTTAATAAGGAGTAAGTAGCTAGGTATAATAAGAGAAGCTTTAAAATAAGCCCTTAGGGCTATATTAGATATCTAGTAGGATATAGAGTATCTAATATATATAGGATATAGGTCCTAGAATTAGATTAGGTAATTATAACGTATAATATAACGTTTAATAAGTAGCTCTTCTATAACAAGAAGAGTAAAGCTTATTAAGAGCTCTTAAAGCTAGAGATTTAAAAACTTATTAATATATTATATAAAGACGTAACGCGCAATATAAGAGAGACCTAAGATAATATATATAACTAGCTCTATAAAGCAGCTTAAATCCTAGAAAGCTACTAGTAAAGTAAGTACCTAGAGTAAAATCTAAAGAGTAGAGCTCTACGTAATACTAAAAGCTAGGCTAGCTAGCTAGCTATCTTAGTAGAATAAAGAGTAAACCTTATATAAGTAGTAAGCTTAGTTAGTAAACTATATAGAATCTATATAGAGTAACCTAAGCTTAGTAGCCTTTAAACTATAGAGTAAATACCTAAACCTAGAGGAGTTTAGTATATAGGTACTAATATTAATTATAGAAATTAATATAGTAAAGTATCTAAAAGCTCCTAGGAATTGTAATTAACTAGAGAAGCGAGCGCCTTAGAGTAGCTAATAGATAAGAGTTTAAATTAAACTACTACTTATTAAACTACCTCTCCTTAAGTAGCTACAGCTTCTATAGCTCTAAATAAAGTAAATACTATCTTTTATTAAGTAGCTATATCTTATATAGCTCTAAATAATATAGTTAGAGCTTATTAGTAGCGTATACGCTAGTAATAGCTAGCGCTAACGCGATTAAGCTAAAGACTCTAAAATAACAAGCTAGATAATAGCGCTAAAAGCTTAAGCGCTTACTTATTATTATATAAACCTAAGTAGAGTAAATAGAGTAGTATACTAGATAAGCTACTCCTATAAGTACTAATAGACTATAACCTAAATATAGAGCTTACTATAGTAAACGCTATAATTATAGTAGCTACTTAGCTTAAGCTATAACTACAAGCTTATCTATATTAAGATAAGCTCCTACTACTACTATAAAATTAGAAGTACTTATATACGTACTTATATAGGCAGCTCTTTAAACAAGTAACTTAGAAAGAAATTAATACGCTACTAGTAGCTAGTACCTAAGAAGAGATAGAGTACTTATAATTAAGTAATTAGCTACTACCTCTAAAGTAGGTTTTTACATATAAACTTAACTAAGATAGCTACTTTCTTAAGTGTAAAGCTTAGATTATAGTACGTAAAGACTTCTAAATAATTAATTTAATATAATTAACTTACGCTACTATATTAGTAGTGCGCTCGTATTAAACTACAATAGCGATTATAGCTAAGTTTAACCTAGAAGTAGCTTAGTATAATATTATTAGAGCTTTCCTCTACGTATATAGAGATTATTAACTAGTAGTTATCTATAAGCTCCTAGATAGGTTTAAAGTAGCTAGTAAGTACGTTAAGCTTAATTAAGTACTATATAGCCTTAAAGACTTACTACTCCTCTAGTATAAAGAGCTTTTAAGAATACTTAAATAAGCTAGTCTTATAGTCTTAAAAGAAGAGCTATACTTATTCTATAATAAGGAGTATAAAATACTCTTTCTCTTCTACGTTAATAATATATTAGTAATATATTACAAAATCTACTAATTAGAAGCTTACTAAATTATTAAGAGAATTAAACGAGCCTATAATATAGAAGATAAAGGCCTAGTAAACTAGTTCCTAGGCGTACGAGTAATATAGAGTTAGCTAGATAAGACTATTATACTTATCTATAATAAGTATATTAATAAGATACTAAAAAAGTTTAATCTTATAAGCTCTATAAGCTTTTTAGTAACTCTATTACTAGTAGAAGAGCTATAGCTAAGTAAAGGAGAGGCCTTAAAGTATAAAATTAAGGACTACTAAGAGTAAGTAGGATCTATCTTATATATAGTAATAATAGTATAACTAGACGTTATATTTATAGCTACTAAGCTCTCTTAATATCTTATAAATCTAAGCTAAAAGTATCTTAAAGTAGTAAACTAAGTTATTATTTACTTATATAAAACTTAGTACCTATTAGTCTAGTATAGTAAGTAGTAAGATAGTAAGTAGTAAGGTACTAAGCTACTTATATATAGAGACGCGTTATTTACTAATAATCTAGTAACGCGCTACTTATTTTATAGCTATATTATAATACTCTTTAGTAGAGTAGTAATATAAAAGGTAGTATAATAAGCTATAGTAACTACTTCTACTACTAAAGCTAAGCTACTTACGCTTAAGTACGTAAGTAAAGAGGTAATAGTACTAAAAAGGCTCTTTTAAGAGCTTATATTAGACCTAGGAGCTACTTAGATAATCTTCTATAATAATTAGTAAATAATTAGACTTATTATAAGTAAAAATAAGAGAGTAATAACGCGCTTACGTTACGTAGATATATAGAATATATAGCTAAGATAAGAGTACGCTAGAGGCTTATTTTAAGTCTTTTATATACTAATAAGTAAGATACTAGTAGATAGCCTAACTAAGTACTTCCTAGAGTAGTAGTTTAAGAGATTTAAAGCTTACCTTAACCTTAAAGATATATAAGCTAAGCTTAAGTTATAAGAATTATAAAAGTAGAGTATAGAGCTATAAAGAAGTCTTTAAATTAAAGCGCTAAAGTATAGAGCTAAAGCTTAGAGCTAAGCTTAAAATAGAGTATCTATTTAAAATATAAAATTAATAAACTTATTAAAAAGTACTCTTACGCGTAAATAACGCGTAAAAGCCTCTTTAGCTTAAGCGTCTCTAGTTAGTAGAGTAGTAATAGCTCTTATTATAAAGGTAGCGTTAGTAAGTATAGTAGTAGTAAGGTTTTAGGTAGAGGTAAAAGTAGGAGTAAGCGTAGGTATAAGTATAAGCTAAAGTAGAAGTAGAAGTAAAAGTAGTAAAAGAGTCTAAGAACCTAGAGTCTCTTCTATAACTTTACTAAGTAGTATATAGAAAGTCTTTTAGAAAGCTTTAAGCTCCCTCTCTAGAGCTTTATAGGCCTAAGTAGTAATAAAGGTAATAGTAGCGTAGTAAGTAATCTTAGAGCTATAATACAAGTTAGTTAACTAATATTAAATTAAAGAGCTAGAGTAGTTTTTTAAATTAACTTATATAAGAACGTAGCTATAGCTACTAGTAGTATAGCGTATATAATACTAAACCTTCTCTTTAAAAGAGTTATAATAGCTCTTATTAGAGTAGCCTACTAACGCGCTATAAGCGTAGTAAAGGTAAGGCTCCTTATAGAAAGTACTTATAACTTCTTTAAGAGAAGAGGTATAAGAGGGTAGGAGTAAGAGTATCTATAGTACTAGAGTCTTTTTAGTATACTTTTTCTTTTTCTTAGTAGTAGTAGTAGTAGTAGTAGTAGCTTTAGAAGTAGTGTAAGAGTAAGATATATAAGCGTAAGTAGCTTTTTTAGCTTTACTTTATAAGAACAAGTTAGTATAATAATTACTAATATAAAAAGTAAGCTTTAAAAGCTTTAAAAATAGTAACTTATAAATACTATAATAATAGTTACTAAAGAGTTTATAAGGCTAAAAAAACTCTAAATATACTACGCGTAGCGTATAAGTACTTAGTACCTACGTATAAGCCTAAAATAAATAGAATTATAAGTAAAGGTATTTTTAACTAAGTTTAGATAACTACTATAAAACTTATTAAACAGCTCTACTACGTAGCTTACCTAGAGAGTATATTATAAGTTAGAGCTTTGCTCTATATAATTTAAGTAAGCCTATAGTAGTAAGTAAGCTATATAAGCTATTTAAGCTACTCTACTATATATAAGTAGCCTAGCTTAGATAGCTCTTTAATTAATAATTATCTCTTACTTATTCTTAAGCTCGCATCTTATAATAAGTACTCTATACGTATATAGAGGATATACTCTATAAAGGCTAGATATATTATAGTAATAGTCTAGTAAGAGTACTTATCTTTTTTATTCTAAAGAAAGATAGAGCCTTACGCCTTTATATTAACTACTATAGCTTAAACTTAGTTATAGTAAAAGATTAGTACCTACTCCTACTAATTAGAGAGACGCTAGACTACTTATTAGGCGTATAATACTATACTACCTTAGATCTTAAAGATACCTACTATAGGATTAGAATTAAATTAGGAGATAAGTAGAAAACTACTTTCTATACTCGCTATAGGTATTTTAAATACTTAGTAATACTTTTTAAGCTAACTAACGCCCTTACTAGTTTTTATGTGTATATTAACAAGGCGCTTAGTAGACTCCTAGATTATATCTATATAGTGTACCTTAATAATATACTTATATATACCTATAGTAATAACGTTACGCTATACTAGCGCACTATCTACTCTATACTAGTAGTACTAAGAAGAGTAGAACTCTTTATAAACCTAAAGAAATATACCTTTATATCTAATAAAGTATATTTTCTAGGCTTTATTATTATAAGGCGTAGTATACGCGCTAAACCTAAGCGTATTAAGACTATTACGTAATAGCTAGAGCCTATAAGTATTAAGGAACTATAGTTATTCCTAGGTTTTACAAACTTCTACTAAAGATTTATTAAGAGATATACTTATAAAATAGCTTCCTTTATAGACTTATTAAAAGGGAAGTAAGAATTCTATTAGCTTAGTATAGTATAAAAAGCTTTTAAATAACTTAAAGTGTACTTTATAAGTATACCTATTCTATACTACTATAACTTAGCGCTACTTATTTACTTAGAGATAGATATATTAACCTTTACAATCTCTAAGATCTTATCCTAACTCTACCTAGATAGGAAATAGTATCTAGTTACCTTTACTTCTAGAAAACTATAAGAAGTAGAATTAAACTATAAAATATATAATACTAAACTTCTTACTATTATTTATAGTTTTAAATAGTAGAGATACTACCTTAAAGGTACGTAGTATATAATTTAAGTACTTATAGATTATAATAACTTATACTTAATACATACTATATATAAGCTAAACTTACGCTATATTATAATAGTAATAAGAGAAATATAGATAGAACTAATTAGCCCTACAACTAAAGGATTAAGTTCTTACAAATACGAAGAATACGAACGTGATTAGGAAACTATACATAATTAGGACACCTAGAGTAATCTATATTCTATAGACTCTTAGCGTTAATAGATTATAAATTAAGGTAATCTATAATCTATTGTTCTTAGTAGTAATAGATTAATAGATTAGGACAAGTATATAGTTAGTAGTAATGCGCATTATTAGGATAGTATTAGTAATTTAATTATTAACTACAAGTAATAATATAAAGACAGTTACAAAACATCTTCTATTATTTATAGCTTATTATAGATTACTACATAAGCTTTTATTATTACTTTATAATCTACTAATACTATCTAGGCTATTAGGAAGTTAACCTTAGTAAGCTAGTAATACTTTACTAATTTAGTTATTGCAAGAAGTAAAGCGTAAGTAGCGTATAGTCTAGCTAATATAATAGTAGAAAGTTTAAAAAGTAAAGCCCCTAGGAGTAGTTATAAGTTAGATAGTACTATATAGGAAATAATTAAGGACTATATAAATAAACTAATTAACGATAAAGAAGATATAAAGATAGTAATTAAAGTACTAGAAATATAGAATAAGGAACTACAAGACTACTTAAAATAGAACAAAGTATAAATTAAAGCTATTATTAAAGGCTAGAACTAGATAGAGCTAATTACCTAACAACTAGAAATAAGTGTAACAAAGAAACTACTTAAGATACCTATTCTTAAAAAGTTTAATAGAATAAAGGAAAAATTAAGACTCTTTATAGTGTTAGTACAACTCTAGATAGATATACAAGTACTATACTTTGATATAGAAGAAAAGAAGGTAATATATATTAGACTACACCTTAAAGAGGACGTAATAAGATAGTATAAGCCCTACTAAATAGACTATACAACGCATTCTCTAATAACTTAAAAGGATAAAACTAGAGCTATTTTTAGAAGCTATAAATACTTTACTAAATAAATAAGAGTAGTATTTAGAGATATAGATATTACCTAATAAGCTAAAGAGAAACTTAAAAGGCTTACACAAACTAAAAGTATTCTAGAATATATATTATAATTTAAATAACTAAGCTAAAATATAGAATAGAACGAATTAGCCCTTATATTACAATTTAAACAAGGGCTAAACGCAAAAATTTAATACAAAATAATATATATAGAGAAACCTAGGACACTAGAAGCTCTAAAATAATAGGTAATCTAAATTAACAATAACCTTTAAGAATAGAAAAAGAATAAGTATAGTAGCTAAACTAGAAACTAGGACACTAGAGACCCTATAATCTTTAACGTAAACAAGAATAGAAGGAGAAAGAAGAATAAAGACTTTACGTATTTTAACTATAGTAAGAAAGGCTACTACGCGAAAGACTACTAATTAAAGAAGAAAAAGGATATAGTATATTATAAATATAAGAAACTAGGATACTATATAAAAGACTACAAAAGTAAAGACTATAAAAAAGATAAAGAAACTTAGTTAAAGATAATAGAGAAAAAGAAAGAAATACTATAAGTATAAGCTAAACCTTAAGAAAAGGTAGCTAGGAATAAAGAAATATAACACGTAATACTCTATTAGACCTTTTATTACAAAGATAACTACTATATATACTTTTCTAGTAAATAGAAAGTAAGATACTTCCTATAATAAAGAAATAGAGCTGTAGCAATAAAAGAAAGAACAAAAGTATAGCTAGAAGAAACAGCGTATATAATAGACTTACTAATAGAAGACTTAGAAAGGGAAGAACCCTAGACCCTATTAATCTAGGCTAAAGGACTAGCACTAGATAAAGAGACTACTATAGCTTCCTCTAAAGAACTACAAGAAAGTAAAAGATAAGTAAGTATAAGAAGTATAGAATACGCTTAGCTAGATATACATAGCTATAATAGCTATATAACAATAGATATAAAAGAATAAAATAAAGAATAGAAGTTTGTTTAGAAATACTTACTAGTTATAAGTATAGAGGAAGCGTACAAAGACTAGAAAGAACGCAATCCTAAAGAAATAAAGTTTATACTATTTTAAGAATAGATAAAGTAATATATAGTTATAGTAGGAAGAATACTTATATAAAGGGAATAGTAGTTCTTTACAAGAAAAACGTAATAGATTAACAAAGCCTATACACTACAAGTACTAATAGTATACTACGTCCTAATAAATACAAGACCTAGAATAGATAGTTACTAGGAAGGGGATAACAAAATAATAAACCTAAAATATCTAGCCTATTTTAAAGTATTATAGATATTATACCTAGAAAAGAATTGTATAATATATAGAAACCCTAAAGTAAATAATAAAGTATAGCTTATAAGAAAAAGAGGCTACAACTATATAAGAGTAATTCTAGTAGAAGACATCTAAAGATAAGAAATAATACTAGAAGAAGGTTACGTAGTAATAAGGCCTAGACTAAAACTACCTAAGAAATGCGTCTAAAGAAGACTATAGTACAAATATAAGTATAATAAATTTCTAAAATATAAAGAATATAAACTTAAAATAGGGCTATAGCTCTAAGAAGATAGATAATTTACAAAAATACTAAAGTAAGAAAGGCTAGAAGGCGTAAGAAGCTTATATATTACAAAGATAAGCACTTATTAAAGAAAGAAAGTATAATTAATAATTAATAGTAGAGCTACAAGGAACTTTATATTAAAAAAGTTTATAGAAGGCTAAGGAATAACCTATACTACAAAGAAGTACCTTTAACAACTAAGTACAATTAAAGGAAAACTATTCTAGAAACCTATAAGGTTCGAGATAACACTCTCTACGCTAGAACTAGAAGAGATAATAATTAAGAATATAGTTATAGATATAACAACAATTAATAATAAACAAGATATAATACTAGGAATGCTATAGTTATAGATAACTAACCTAAGAATTAATTAGAGAATAGGTAGAATTAGCTACCCTAAAAAAAAAATATTAAAAGCTAATATAGTTATATACAAAGGAGAATTCTTAGAAGAATATAAGAAATAGGAAAAATAGCTTATAGAACCTAAAGATTACCTTCTAAAATATTAACTATAGGATTTAGTAATAGATCTAAAAGAAGATAAAGACGTAAGATAGAGCCTAGTTTATAGAAAAATAGAAGAAAAATCTAAGATTAAACGAATATTTATTAAAAACGCACTAAAGAAAAAATAGATATAAGAATCTAAGTCTTTAGTAGTATATAGACTTATATTTATAGATAAAAAGAGAATAAGTAATAAAAACCTTATATAGACTTTAGAAAAACTAACGCAATTATAAATAAGAACTAATACCTCTTACTATAAATAGACGTAATACAAGATAGACTATAGAAAGCAAAAATCTTTATAAAACTAGATATCTAGAACGCCTACTACTAGATTAGAATTAAGAAAGGTAATAAATAGAAAATAGCGTTTAGAATATAATATAAACTATATAAATACCTAGTTATACCCTTTAGCTTAATAAACGCACTAGTAGCCTTCTAAGAAAGAATAAATATAGTACTAAGAGAGTACTTAGATATATTTATATTTATATACCTAGATAATATCCTTATATTCTTAGAAATAAAAGAAGAATACGTATAGTATATATATAAAGTACTAGAAAAACTAGTAGAAAGTAAACTATTTCTTAAAATAAGAAAATGCGAATTCTATACAAAAGAAATAGACTTCCTTAGATTTATTATTAAACTAGGAAAAATCAAGATTAATCTAGAAAAAATTAGATTAATTAACAAATAGCTAATACCTAAGAACCTAAAGGAAGTACAATAATTTTATAGCCTAGCTAACTTTTATAAAAAGTTAATAGTAAGATAGTCTAAAGATATAGAACTAATAATAAGG
>JALNQF010000900.1:0-11455 GCA_028456385.1 Ophiosphaerella korrae | reverse complement strand
TAAACTAAAATAGTATAACGTAACTAACGCCTTTATTTATATAGTAATAGACTAAGAGATCTATATAAGAATACTAAAGGGATACTAAAAGAAGGGTATAATCCTCTAAGTCTAAAAGGCCCTATATAGTCTCTAGATCTTACCTCTCTTATTGTAGAAAGAATTTACAGCTATACTTAAAGCTATAGGCTTTTAAATAGTACTATATAAACTATACTATATAGTTAAAGATAGAATTATTATCTTCTTCTACGTAGATAATATTATTATCGTATATAACAAGTAGAAGACTAAGGAAGTATAGTAAGTAACTAATCTTCTAAAAGAAAAGTATACTATTACTAGAGAAATAGATCTCTAATAGTTTCTTAGTGTTAAAGTAATTTAAGATAGAAAGTAACGTATAATTTAACTACTATAGGTAGCGTATATTAATAAGATAAGTTAGCTTGTAGATAAACTACACGTCTATTATAATATACTTATAGCTACTACTAAACTTAAGGCCTATACTAGTTAGGTAATACTATCTAAGATTAACAAATACTAACGCAAAATTAGTTTACTTCTATTTACTACTATAACTACTTAGCTAGATATAGCTTTTGTAATATTATAACTAGCTTATTTTCTTATAAACCTAAGTACTACTTACTATAAAGCTACTAATTAAGTACTTATATACTTCTCTTATACGAGATTAAAGGTACTCTAGCTAGGTAGAAGTAACTTATTACAAGTTACTAGTAATACTTCCTTTACTAATAATACTATAGACTAAAAAAGTTTACAAGGCTATATAATTAAACTTTTTAATAGGCTTATTATATAGAGAGTAAATAAGTAAGATATAGTTACTACTTCTATAACTAAAGCTAAGTTGCTAGCCCTATTATAAGTAGTAAAAGAAGTAATCTTTATATTAAAACTTCTTAATAAACTATATATTAAGCTCTCTACAAACTATATTACAATCTAGTGCAATAATACTTAAATAATCTAGCTTGTTACTAAAGAACTAGCTAAGCTATAAACTAAGCTTTAGTACGTTAATATCTACAATTATTAGCTAAGATAAGAGGTCTCTACTAGCTAAATTAAAGTAGAATACACTTTATTAATAAAGATAATAGTAGATAGCTTTATAAAAGTCTTACTAGTAAATAAATAAAAAAGCTTCTTAAAATAGCTTAGACTAATAAAAGTAATAGAATACTAAATAATATATAAAGTACCTCTAGATAAAATCTAAGACTACTTTAAAAAACTTATACTTATCTTATAAATATCTAGCTTACTAATAAGTTACTAACCTAAAGGGGTATATTAGATAAGTTGTACGATTAGATACACAATTAGATACGTTATTAGATACTTAATAGTATGTGCGTAGAGAGGCGCAATAGATTCTAGGTGTACCTAGAATCTATTAATTAGCTCGCTTAAGCTAGTGCTACGATCTAATTAGCTTAGCGTATAGGCGTAACGATTGCTAAGCTACTAACCCTACTATAGCTAAAAGGATTATAGCCTTAACCTTTATAAATAAAGGAATTAAACAAAGAATCTTACATACAAGGAGATAGACTACGTTAGTACAACTAATATAATAAAGAAACTAGCACCTTAATAGAAAGGGTATTAAGGATCTAGCTCGCTGCTATCTTAAGAGACCTAGCTAAGACTACTATATCGTAGATATATAGATAGAGCGCAGGGCTAGAGATAAGTAGAGAATTAATCTACTTAGTCTATACTTATTGCTTTTAAATTACAGGTAACTAACTAAAAAAGGGGTTTTCTAAAAGCCTTAGTATCCCTCTCTAACAAGGCCCTTATATAGCTATTACAAAAAAAGCCTTTTTATTAAACTACTATAACCTCCTTTAAATCTAATAATAGTAATTAAATTACTAATAGTATCCTAATAATATATATTACTACTAACTATATATCTTTCTAGTACCTAATCTATACAATAAACTTATAGATTACTAATCTATTACTCTATTATATAGATCTATAGATTATCTATATTATATATTCTAATTATAAGTTATCTTCTAATCTAAGTAGTTACTTTACTTATCTTATACTTTATTAGTACTAGAGTTAAAACTAATTAGTTTTATCTTAGTTTCTCTTATTATATACGTTATACTATTTTCTTTTCTAGGTAGGTTCTTATTCTCTTATTCTAGGGCTATAGTTATTAATCCTATTTCTTTATTAATATTTAGTTCTTTATTTTCTCTTCCTATAGTTACTAAATCTATACTTTATTATCTATAGTTAGTAGATTATATATTACGTAAGAATATTAAAATATTTCTCTATTCTTATTACTAATCTCCTAAAACTAAGTTTATCTATTATATTTCTATAAAGAATAGTTAGGCCTATAAGATATATATTTATATAAATATTTATAGTTTATATAATATTTCTAGAGTTTTTATAGCTAAATATAAGAATATTATAGTTACTTTTATATCTAAGCTAAGTTATAATAGAGAAAGCTATTAACTATACTAAAGAGAAATTACTATTAGAAATTATAAAGGCTAAAGTAAAGCGTAATTAGATTCTAAGTATATAAGTAAAAAATTACGTATACTTAGTTTATCTTTAGAAGATAAAGTTATATAATAATAAGAAGTTAAATATATAGTTAAAGGCTCTTAAAGCTAAACTTAACTTAAAAGAGGCTATTAAAGCTACTCTAGCGCCTTTTTATCTATTACTAATAGCGTAGGCTTTCTAAGTTTACTACTAAATAGCTTAGAGGATTTTAATTTTAGAACTCTTCGAGTTTCTTAAAGTAATTAAGATTATCTTCTAGTTCCTTTATATCTTTTTATAGTTACTCTTTCTTGTCTATACTTATCTATTTTACTAAGTTTTAGTTTCTTTTATTATAGAATTAGTCTTACAAGATTTCTTTTACTTTTTATTCTTCTTATTCTCTATATATATCTACTTTATATATAAGTAGTTTTACTTCTTATAGTACTATCTTAAGTAATACTATATAGAAAGTTAGATATATCTTTATTTTACTTAGTAGTTTTAATCTAAACGTAACTAGTATAACTTTCTTCTTAATTTTATATAGTCTTATTTTTACGTAGTCTAGTTTTAAACTAGATTATTTACTTTTAATATTTCTTTAAACTTACTATACTTTTTCTCCCTCTTTAAATTAAAGTCTCTTTTTATATTTTCTATTATAGTACTTTACTATATAATTGTATAGAAATTCTACGTCCTATTTTAGTTAATTATATGTTTCTTTTAGTCTATTTATAAAGTTTTCTTCTCTTAGAGTTTAAGACTTTATATCTTTTAGTATTTAGTATATATTAGGATTAAATCTATAGTTTATAAAAAAAAGTAAGACTTTTATTACTATATTCTTTATACTATTATATACTAGCTATACTATAAGTAGTAACTATATATAATTATTGTAGTTGTAGTTTTAATAGTATCTTAAGTATTACGTTACTATCTAGTTTATATATTCTAATTATTTATCTATTTATAGATAATACGCTATTAATATTTAATATTATATTCTTAATTATACTATTATTATTCCCTATAGTTTTAATATAAATTATATATTTCTATCTATAATAATCTTATCTAGAGTACTATACTAGCTAACTATAGTCCCTAAGACTTAGTATATAGTAACTTTTATCTTACTTTTCTTTTTATATAGTCTAAAGTATAAGTACTTTATAAGCTTGTCTACTATTATTAGAATTCTATTATACTTAACTCTTAATATTAAATCTTTTAATTTAAGTAACTTTATAATAAAGTCTATTGTAATAACTCTCTAAAAGTACTCTAGTACTTTAACTAGTTATAATACTCTATATAGTACGTATCTATTATATTTATTTCTATAATACTTTATATAATCTTATAGTACTTCTTATACTAGTTATCTTTCTCTAAGGATATAGTAATCTCTTAAAAGCTTATTTAATATTTTCTTAATTCTTTAGTATCTATATACTATTATTTTATAGAATTACTCTATAAATTCTCTCTAAATCTTACTTAGAATATATATTCTTCTATAGGCTTTTATAAGTCTTTCTTAGATCTTTAACTTTTTTATTTCTTTAGAAGTTTTTACTATTTCTTTCTAAATCTATTTATCTAGCTTATTACTTTTTCTCTTAAGTATTATAGCTATCTTAGGTTTATTTAAGACTAAGTTTCTTTCTTTATTCTTAACTAAAACTATACTAGTAGTATTTACTACTTCTTATAAGTCTAGTCTTTTACTTAGAGTATTTACTAACTAGTTGTCTTTTCCTTTTATATATATAACCTGAAATTTAAATATTAATAAGAATTCTTACTATCTTATATAGCGTTATAATAGATTCTTATTTATTATAAATCTTATAAGATTCTTATAGTCTATATAGACACTTATCTTATATTTTACTTTTTATAAGTATACTCTCTATTACTTAAATACCTTATAGATTACTAGTATTTCTTTATTATAGATTAGGTAGTTAAGCTCTACTAGCTTTATTTTCTTAGAGAAATATTTAACTAAGTATTTTTATTTAGTTCTTAAGTTTTCCTATATTAGTACTATTCTATAGACTAAGTTAGATACGTCTATTTTTATAATTACTAGTATCTCTAGGTTATATATTCTAATAACTAGGTTTTCTATAAAATTTCTTTTAATCTAGTTAAATACTTTCTTGCACTCTTTTATCTATTTAAATATCGTATCTTTTTTTATAAGTCTAGTTAATAGTTCTATATATTTAAACTATATTATTATTAACTTTCTATAAAAGTTTACTAGCCTATAAAACTATTATACTTCTTGTAGGTTTTTAGTATTAGCTATTCTTTAATTAACTTTATCTTTACTAAGTTAATCTTTATTTTTCCTAGTTTAATAATAACTCTAAGGAAGTCTATTTCCTTTATATAGAACTTACATTTTCTTATTTTAAGAAATATCTTACTTTCTACTAGTTTCTCTAGTACTTTATATATATATTATATATGTTCTTCCTCTAATTCTAAAAATATAAAGATTTTATCTAGGTATATAAATATAAATATATCTAGGTACTCTCTTAAGACTAGATTAATTCTTTCCTAGAATACTACTAGTATATTTTTTAATCTAAAGAGTATAACTACGTATTTAAATAGTTTATATTATATTTAGAATACAATTTTCTATTTATTACTTTTTTTAATTCTAATCTAGTAGTAGGCGTTTTAGATATCTAGCTTTGTAAAGATTTAAGCTTTTTATAGTTTATCTTATATCTTATCTATACGTAGTAAAGGATATTAATTTTTATTTATAATTACGTTTATTTTTCTAAAATCTACGTAAGGTCTTTTATTATTTATCCCTTTTTTATCTATAAATATTAGTCTATATACTACTAAGGATTTAGATTCTTATATCTATCTTTTCTTTATTACGTTTTTTCTTTCTTCTAGGTCTATTACTAAGTCTTATAGTTAGTATTCTAGAAAGTAGTCTTTAGGTTCTATAAGCTATTTTTCTTATTTTTTATATTTATCTAGGAATTCTCTTTTATATATATTTATATTAGCTCTTAATATATCTTTTTTAAAGTAAGTTATATCTACTAATCTCTAATTAATTTTTAGGTTAGTTATCTATAACTATAGTATCTCTAGGATTATATCTTGTTTATTATTAATTATTGTTAAATCTATAACTATATTTTTAATTTCTAATCCTTCTAGCTTTAATATAGAGGGTACTATTTAAAACTTTATAAGGTTTTAGAATAGTTTTCTTTTAATTATACTTAACTATTAAGGGTACTTCTTTATTATATAATATATTCCTATATTTTCTATAAATATTTTTAATATTAAGTTCCTTATAGCTCTACTATTAATTATTATTTATACCTTTTTTCTTTACAAAGTACCTTATTTTGTAATATATAAGCTAATTATACCTTCTAGCCTTTTTTTAGTAAGCTATTTTATAAACTTTCTACTTAGTTAGAGCTACTACCTAACTTTATACTTATAGTCTTTATATTTTAAGTACTTATCTTATATATATTTATACTAAGGTTTTCTTAAAATATATTCTTTAGATAACTTCTTTCTAAGTCTTACTACTATATATCCTTTACTAAGTATCTTTATTATCTCCTATTCTATTATATCTTCTACTAGGATTACTTTTATATAGTTATAGCTATTTCTTCTTACTAGCTATATATAATTTCTTGCTTTAGGTTCTCTATTTATTAAGTAATTTGTATTTAGGTATAATACTTATAATATTTTAAAATATACTAGATATTCTAGATTTATTCTCTTATTGTCTTCTTTCTAGTACTTGTCTTTACTAGGTCTCTTTTTTACTAGGATATAGTATACTATTAGTATACTTATTATATAAGCTTTATTAATCTATTATATTTTTTTTATAAAGTACTACTATATTTTCTATATAAGTATTCTTCTTACTATAATAGTATATTACTCTATCTATTATTAGAATAATATAAACTTTATATTCTTAAGATTACGTATTTTCTAGTCTTTATATACTTCTTCTATACTTATAACTAGTAAGTATTTCTAAATAAACTACTATTATAAATTTTATTTTACTATATCTATTATTATATAGCTATTATAGCTATATATATCTAACTAGGTATACTTTATACCTCTTATATTAACTTAGCTCTTATCTTCTCTTTATTCTTTAGAGGTAACTATAGTAGTCTCTTTATCTTCTTCTAGTCTTTTAGTAGAGATTAATAGGTTCTAAGATTCTCTCCCTTTTAAGTCTTCTATTAGTAAGTTTATTATACTTATTATTTCTTTAAGCTATACTTAAGTTCTTTCTTTTATTACTACTACTCTTTATTTCTTTATTAAGAATTATCTTACTCTTTACTTTCTTAAATAGTATATATAGTAGTTATCTTTATAATAAAAAGTCTAATAGAGTATTACGTATTACTACTCTTTACTTACTACTACCTTTTCTTAAAGTTTAGCTTATACTTTTAGTACTTTATTCTTGTTCTTATTTATTTTTTACTAAGCTTCTTTTTTTAGGTTTTTACTTCTATAGTCCTTTGCAAAGTATCCTAGTTTCTTATATTTATAGTATACTATATCTTTCTTCTTTAACTAATAATCTTTTATATAGTAGCCTTTCTTACTATAGTTAAAGTATATAAAGTCTTTATTTTTATTTTTCTTCTTATCTTTATTTATCTTAAAGATTATAGAGTCTTTACTATTATTGTTACTAGGTTGTCTCCTATATCTATTTGTTTTCTATTCTTATAAGTTATTATTAACTTATATTACCTATCTCTCTAAGTCTTCTAGTATCTTTAGTTTCTCTATTTTAATTAATTTATATTAAAAATTTAACTTTAGTCTTTATTTAAATCTTAATATTAAAAATAGTATATTCTATTCTATATTTTATAATAGTTATTTAAACTATAACACGTATTCTAAGATACTCTTAAGTTGTTTAAGCTTTTCTAGCTTTACTTTAGCTTATTAGGTAATATCTATATTCCTAAATACTACTCTTATTTATTTTATAAAGTATTTATAACTTCTAAAGATAGCTCTTATCTTATCTTTCTATATTCCTAGAGCGTATATTATATAATCTATCTAGTAAAGTTTAATCTATTTTATTATATCTTCCTTAAAGTATATTCTAATATACACTACTTTCTTTTCTTTAGTATTAAAGTGTAGTACTTATATATCTATCTAGAGTTATACTAATACTAAAAAGAGTCTTAATTTCTTCTTTATTCTATTAAACTTTTTAAGTATAAGTATTTTAGGTAGTTTCTTTATTATACTTATCTCTAGTCTCTAGGTAATTTATTCTATCTATTCTTATCCTACTATAATAGCTTTAATTTAAGCTTTATTTTACTTAACGTAGTTCTATAGTTGTTTATTCTACGTAGTTAGAGTATTAATTAATAGTTATATACTCTCTTTGTTAGTAATTAGGTTATTTAGGTTTAACTTAACTACTTTCTAGTTAGTTACGTCTAACTTATAACTACTTAGAGGTACTTTACTTCTTTTCTTAAGTATACTTTCTAATATCGTGTTAGCTTAGACTATACGCTACTTACGCTTTACTTCTCCTAATAACTAAATTAGTAAGGTGTTATAGAGGTCTCTTATTATTAACTACAAGTAACCTTGTTAAAAGTATTAGTAGATTAGAAGTTAAAAATAAAGGCACGTATTATAATTAGGCAATAGGCTATAAACAAGAGAATAATTCTCGAGATATTAAGTATTATTACTTGTAGTTAATAATTAAATTACTAATAGTATCCTAATAATACGTATTACTACTAACTATATACTTCTCTAGTACCTAATCTATAGTTTAAACTTATAGATTACTAATCTATTACTCTATCGCGTAAATCTATAAATTACTCTTAATCTATTACTTATAACTATAGATTATCTATATTATATATCCTAATTATAAGTTATCTCCTAATCTAAGTAGTTACTTTACTCGTCTTATACTTTGTTAGCACTAGAGTTAAGACTAATTAGTTCTATCGTAGTTTCTCTTATTATATACATAATAATTATATTCTAAATATAATATAGACTATTTAAATATATAGTTATACCTTTTAGATTAACAAAGGCACTTATAGCGTTTTAAGAAAGAATTAATATAGTTTTAAAAAAGTACCTAAACTTATTTATATTTATATACCTAGATAATATCTTTATATTTTTAGAATTAGAAGAAGAATATATACAATATATATATAAGGTGCTAGAAAGATTAGTAGAGAACTAATTATTCTTTAAGATAAGGAAATACAAATTCTATATAAAAGAAACTAACTTTCTTAGATTTATTATTAAACTAGAAAGTATATAAATTAACTTAAGTAAAATTAAAGCAATTTAAGAATAGCTAATATAAAAAAACTTATAAGAAGTATAATAGTTTTATACGTTAGTAAACCTCTATAGAAAGTTAATAGTAAGATAGTCTAAGTATATAGAGCTATTAATAAAACTTATAAAGAAAGATATACTATTTAAATAGATTAAGTATAAGTTTATAAAAAACCTAGTAATTAGAAGATATAAGCTAGAACTACTAGTAATAGTAAAGATAAATATATTAAATTTAGTTTATAAAATAGTACTAATATAAGAAGACCTAAATACAAAGTAAGAATACTTAGTTAAATACTTCTCTAAGAAGATAAAGCTAGTAGAGCTTAATTACCTAATTTATAACAAATAAATACTAGTAATCTATAAAGTATTTTAGTAGTATAGAGTATACCTATAAAGAGTAAAGTATTAAATAAGAGTCTATATAGACTATAGGAATCTTATTAGATTTATAATAAATAAGGACTTGTTATAATACTATATAAGATAGTAAAAATATATATTGCAATTTAACTTTAAAGATATATATATAAAATTAAAAGATAACTAGTTTATTAATACTCTAAGTAGAAGACTAGATTAATAAGAAGAAGTAAATACTACTAGTATAGTTCTAGTTAAGAATAAAGAAGGATATTTAGTCTTAAATAAACCTAAAATAGCTATAATACTTAAGAAAAAGAGTAGTAAGCTACATAAATAGATTTAAGAAGAAATAAAAAAAACCTCTAAAGAAATAAATAAACTTAAGAGCTAAGATAAACTTATAAAAGCTTATAAAAGAACGTATATTCTAAGTAAAATTTAAAAAGAATTTATATAATAAATTTATAAATTACTAGTATATAGATACTAGAAAACTAAGAAAATACTAAGTAGACTTTTAAGAAACTACTATATAGTAAAAGTAAGATAACTAGTAGAAGAAGTATAATAAGACTATATAAAGTACTACTAAAACAAGTATAGTAGATACGTACTATATAGAATTTTATAACTAGTTAAGATACTAGTATATCTCTAAAGAGTTATTATAATTAACTTTATTATAGAGTTACTAAACTTAAAAGACTTAATATTAGGAGTTAAGTATAATAAAATTCTAATAAGAGTAGATAAACTTATAAAGTACTTATACTTTAGACTATATAAAGAGAAAAGTAAGATAGAGGTTATTATGTATTAGGTTCTTTAGACTATAGTAAGTAAGTATTATATTCTAGACAAGATTATTATAGATAAAGATATAAGATTTATATTAAAACTATAGAGAATAATAATAGATTTATTAGGAATAAAATATTAAATATCTATAGTATATTATTAATAAATAGATAGATAGTTAGAATAAAAAAATTAGATAGTAGAGTAGTACTTAAGATATTAACTTAACTACAATTATAATAATTAGGTATAGTTACTACTTATAGTATAGTTAGTATATAATAGCGTAAAGAATATAGTAATAAAAGTCTTACTTTTCTTTATAAACTATAGATTTAATCTTAATATATACTAGATATATAAGGTAGACTTTACGTAAGATAACTTAATAAGGTAGTTTTAATAATTAACTAAATAGAGTAAATAGTAGATAAAGCTATCTAAGTAAGTACTAGGTATATATACCTAGTAGCTTACTAAGCGCTAACTAAAAGTAGAAAGGTAGTTAAATATTAGTAAGTTTACAATATTAGAAGGTTTGCGATATTAGTAAGTTATAAATGTACTAATATATTAGTAAGTTTATAATATTAGTAAGTTGTAAACTTACTAATATTAGTATAAAAATAAGAGATATAAAGGATAACTCCTTTACAACCTAGTAGTAAACTAAAAAAGCTTACGTTATTAATAGTAAGCTAAAAGGCGTTAGATACGATTAATATACTAGGAGCTAGAGTAGCTCTTACTATATCCTTAAAATCTAACTTAAATTCTAAAAGAGTAAACTACATAATAGACTTTTTATTATTTAAGGCTTTTATCTTCTAAAGATAAATTAAATAAGCTTAATTATTAGATAGTTATATCTAATTCTTAAGAAGTTAAGTTTAATATTACTCTAGCGTATAATAAGAAGCTTCCTATATCTTCTTATATTTTTTTTAAGTATAGTTAATAGCTCTCTCTATTATAAATAAGTATCTTTAACCTCTACTTTACTATAAAAATACTAGATAAGTTATAAGAAATATAAGTATTAGTATAAATATATACTTTATAAGCCTTACTATACTTTAAAGAAAGATAAACTAATAGAGAGTTTAAAGATTTATTATAAAAATAAAGAAAGATAATAATACTATAGTATAATACATAATTAGTTAAAGTAATATAATTATAAAGTAGACTTTACGTAAGATAACTTAATAAAGTTATTTTAATAATTAACTAAAAAGAGTAAATAGTAAATAAAGCTATCTAAGTAAGTACTAGGTATATATACCTAGTAGCT
>JALNQF010000090.1:0-173314 GCA_028456385.1 Ophiosphaerella korrae | reverse complement strand
TAATAATAGTATAATTAGGAATATAATATACTATATTAATAGTATATTATCTATAAATAGATAGATAATTAGAATAAATAAATTAGATAGTAGAATAGTATTTAAGATACTACTTTAACTATAACTAAAATAATTAGGTATAGCTATTACCTATAGTATAGTTAGTATATAATAGCGTAAAGAATATAGTAATAAAAGTATTACTTTTCTTTATAAACTTTAGATTTAACTCTAGTACGTATAAAATACTAAAGAATATAGAATCTTAGACTTTATAAGAAGAAAACTCTATTAATAGACTTAGAGAAATATATAATTAATTAAAATAGGATATAGAATTCCTATATAATTAAATAGTAAAGTACTATAATAAAAAGTATAAAGAAAGACTTTAATTTAAAAAAAGAGAAAAAGTATAGTTAGTATAAAAAAATATTAAGAGTAAAAAACTAAGTTTTAAACTAGACTATATTAGGATAAAACTATATAAAATTAAAAAAGAAGTTACGCTAGTTATATTTAAACTAATACTACTAAATAAGATAAAGATATACCTAACCTTTTACATAGTACTACTTAAGATAGTACTATAAGAAGTAGAACTACTAGTATATAAAATAGATATATATAGAGAATAAGAAGAATAGAAAGTTAAAAAAATCTTAGTATATTAATTCTATAATAGTAGAAACTACTACCTAGTAAAATAGATAAGTATAAATAAAAAAGGATAACTATAGAAAGAAATATAAGAACTAGAAGATAATCTTAACTACTTTAAGAAACTAGAGGACTTCTAAAGTTAAAATCCTCTAGACTACTTTATAGTA
This sequence comes from Ophiosphaerella korrae, assembly GCA_028456385.1. Classification (NCBI taxonomy): domain Eukaryota; kingdom Fungi; phylum Ascomycota; class Dothideomycetes; order Pleosporales; family Phaeosphaeriaceae; genus Ophiosphaerella; species Ophiosphaerella korrae. The sequence goes on along the minus strand of JALNQF010000090.1, from coordinate 172,484 downwards.
AACTAAGAAAATTAGTAGTACTAGCGCTAAATAGAGAGGTATTAGGAACGTCTAACGTAATAGAAGCTAGAATAGCCTAAACTATATCCTTAAAGTTTATCTTAGCCTCTAAAGTATAAGACTATTTAGATAATTTAGTATTATTATAAGCTTTTATCTTATAAAGACGCTTAATATAAGAATAAAGATCTACTAGCTTATAAAAAGTTAGCTTATACTTAGCTTTAGCTTCTATAAGCTATAATAATAGTATCTTTTAAGCTTAGTTAATAGCTCGCCTTATATAACTTAGTAAGAAAAAACTATATAGAAATTAAGTACTTATACTTTATAAGAGAAATACTAGATAGTATATACTTATACTAAATATTAGCTAGAATATACTTACTATAGTATTTACTATCTTTTAAAGATATAAAGTAAGTAAGCTTTAATTAAGTATAATAAGTATAAAGAAATATTTTAACTCTATTATAAGTAATATAAGTAATAAAAAGGAGTTTATTATAGTTAGAACGTAAAGATATAAAGAATAATAAAGAGTTAGAAATAAATAAAGAAACTAGACTAATAACTTTAGGCCTAAGGTAGAGAAATAAGAACCTACCTAGAGAGAAGAATAGTATTATAATTATAATAAGAGAAAACTAATTTAAACTAATTAGCTTTACTATAGATAATAACTATATATATAATCTATAAAATAATAAACTAGACTAAGAGGTTAACTATAATAGAGATACGTAATAAATTTATAATTTATAATCTTAGTAAATATAAAGTATAAAGCTAGCTAAGAAGCCTAAGAATATAGTTAGTAGTAATATATATTATTAGAATAGTATTAGTAATTTAATTATTAACTACAAGTAATAATATTTAGATAGTTATAAAATATATTCTATTATTTATAGCTTATTATAGATTATAATATAAACTTTTACTATTACCTCTTAATTTACTAATAACTCTAAGCTTATTAAGACGTTAACTCTAGTAAGCCTATTATAAAACTTCTATTATTTATTTTATTTCTCTATATCTATTATTATATAGCTATTATAACTATATATATCTATCTAGGTATACTCTATACCTTTTATACTAGCTTCTTTTTTACTTTTTTATAGTCTTTTAGAAGAAGCTATATTAGTTTCTTTATTTAGTACTAGTTTTTTAGCTTAGATTAATAGAGTCTAAAGCTTTTCTCTTTCTAAGTCTTCTATTAGTAAGTCTATTATATACGCTATTTCTTCTAGCTACGCTTTTATTCTTTCTTTTATTACTACTACTTTATTTCTTTATTATAAGAAATACTTTACTTTTTATTTACTAGAAAAATATATATAGTAGTTATCTTTATAATAAAAGGTCTAATAGAGTATTATATATTATATTTCTTTACTTCTAGCTACTTTCTCTTAAGGTTTAGCTTATACTTTTAGTACTTTCTTCTTATTTTAGTTATTTTTAACTATATTTCTTTATTTTTCTTATAGTCTTTACTTCTATAGTCTTTTACAAAGTATCTTAGTTTTCTATATTTATAGTATACTATATCTTTCTTCTTTTATAATTAGTAGTCCTTTATATTATAGCTTTTTTTACTATAGTTATAGTATATAAAGTCTTTATTCTTCTTCTTTCTCTTATCTTTATTAGCGTTAAGGATTATAAGGTCTCTAACGTCCTAGTTTCTAGGTTAGCTACTATACTTATTCTTCTTCTATTTTTAAAGATTATTATCTATTTATATTACTTATTATTTTAGAGCTTCTAGTATCTTTAGTTTCTCTATATAGATTATTTTATATTAGATTTTTTTATTTAATCTTTATTTAAATTATAATATTAGAGCTAATTTATTCTATTCTATATTCTATAATAGTTATTTAAACTATAATATATACTTAAAGATACTCTTTTATTATATAAGTCTTTTAAGTTTTTTTTTAGCTTATTAGGTAATATCTATATCTCTAAATACTACTCTTATTTATTTAGTAAAGTATTTCTAACTTCTAAAAATAGCTTTAGTTTTATCTTTCTAGGCTATTAGCGCGTATATTATATAGTCTATCTAGTAAGGTTTATACTATCTTATTATATCTTCTTTAAAGTATAATCTAATATATATTACTTTTTTTTCTTCTATATTAAAGTATAGTACTTATATATCTATCTAGAGTTATACTAATACTATAAAAGTTTTTAGCTTTTCTCTTATTCTATTAAACTTCTTAAAGATAAGTATTTTAGGTAGCTTCTTTGTTACGCTTATCTCTAGTTATTAAGTAATTAGTTCTATCTAGTTCTATCCTTTAATAATAGCTTTAATTTATACTTTATTTTACATTAAATAATCTTATAGTTCTTTATTCTATACTTCTAAGGTATTAATTACTATTTTTATATTTTCTTTCTTAAAGATTAAGTTATTTATATAGTCTTAAATTACTTTCTATACTATATTATCTAATTTATAACTACTTAAGAGTACTTTAGCTACTTATTGTTATAGGTGTTACTAGGGTCGACTTCCTAATACCTAATTAAGGTGTTAGTAGATTAAGAAGTAATAATATAGGCTTGTATAGTAATCTATAATAAACTATAAATAATAGAAGATATTTTGTAACTATCTTGTATTAGCGCTCTATAGTTAAGAGATTAGATTACTAATAATATCCTAATAATATATATTCTATTAACTATATACTTATTATAATCTATAATCTATTATTACTAAAACTAATAGATTGTAGATTATCTTAATCTATAATCTATTAATACTAAGAGTCTATAGATTATAGATTACCCTAGGTATTTTAATTATGCGTAGTCTCCTAATTAAGTTTATACTCCTTAGAGTTATATAAGTCTAAGTCTATTATTATAGGACTAATTAGTTCTATCTATAGCTCTTCTATTACTATTATAATACTATCTCCTCTTCTAAGTAGTCTTTTATTTATCTACTCTAGAGCTAAAGTTATTAATCTACTTTCTTTATTAATCTATAGTTCTTTATTACTTTCTATAGTTATTTTATCTATATATTATTACTATCTCTTTACTAATTGCGTATTACGTAATATTGTTAAGATATTCCTTTATTTTTATTATACTTCTCCTAAGTTAAATCTTAAGTCTCTTCTTTATATTATTTTTATAAATAATAGTAAGGCTTATAAAGTATATATCTATATAAATATATATAGTTCTTATAACGTGTCTAGTATTTCTCTTTCTAAATATATATTTATTACGCTTATCTTTATATCTAGGCTTAATAATAATAAGGAAAGCTATTAACTAGACTTAAGAAAAACTACTATCTAAAATTGTAGTAGCTAAAGCTAAGTATAAGTAGATCTAAGAGCTTACGTAGAGTAAGCTAGTAGAGAATTAGGCTTATTTCTCTTACCTTTATAAGATAAAGGCGTTAAATAATAAGAAATTAGCTAAGTAGTTAGTAGCTCTAGAAGCTAAGCTAGACTTAGATAAAGTATTTAATATTACTATAGTAGGTCCTATATTAAACGTTCCTATTACCTCTCTATTTAATAGTAGTAATATTAGTTCTCTTAGTTTACTACTAGGTGTTCTAGAGGGTTTTAATTTTAGAACTCTTCTAATTTTATAAGGTAGCTAAGATTATCTTCTAGTTTCTATATATTTTCTTATAGTTATCTTTTCTCGTCTATACCTATCTATTTTACTAAGTAGTAGTTCTTTCTATTATAGAACTAGTATACTAGAATTTTTTTAACTTCCTATTCCTCTTATTCTCTATATATATTTACTTTATACACTAGTAGTTCTACGTCTTATAGTACTTTTTCTAGTAGTAATATATAGAATATAAGGTATATCCTTATCTTATCTAGTAGCTTTAATTTAAATATAACTAGTATAACTTTTTTCTTAATTTTATATAGTCTTATCTTAACGTAGTCTAGTTTTAAACTTAGTCTCTTACTCTTAATATTTTTTCGTACTAACTATACTTTTTCTTCCTCTCTAAATTAGGGTCTTTCTTTATATTTCTTGTTATAGTACTTAGCTATGCGATTATATAGGAATTCTACGTCTTATCTTAGTTAATTATATATTTCTTTAAGTCTATTAGCGAAGTTTTCTCCTCTTAAGGACTAAGATATTTATTCTCTTAGTATTCTATATATATTAGGGTTAAATCTATAGTTTATAAAGAAGAGTAATACTCTTATTATTATATTCTTTGCGCTGTTATATACTAGCTATACTATAGGTAGTAGCTATACCTAGTTATTCTAGTTGTAGTTAAGGTAGTATCTTAGGTACTATTTAACTATCTAATTTATTTGTTCTAACTATCTATCTATCTATAGGTAGTATACTATAGATATTATATATCTAATTCTTAATTACGCTATTATTATTCTCTATAATTTTAATATAAATTGTACGTTTCTATCTATAATAATCTTATCTAGTAGTCTATATTAGCTAATTACAGTTCCTAGAACCTAATATATAGTAACCTCTATCTTACTTTTCTCTTTATATAGTCTAAAGTATAAATACTTTATAAGTTTATCTACTATTATTAGGATTCTATTATACTTAACTCCTAATATTAGGTGTTTAGACTTAGGTAACTTTGTAATAAAGTCTATTATAATAACTCTCTATAGTTATCCTAATACTTCTATTAGTTATAGTATTCTATATAATACGTATCTACTATACTTATTTCTCTAGTATTCTATATAGTCTTATATTACTTCTTCTACTAGTTATCTTACTCTTAGAATATAGTAATCTTATAGTAGTCTATTTAATATTTTTTTAATACCTTAGTAACTATATACTAGTAATTTATAGAATTGTTATATAAATTCTCTTTAAATCTTCTTTAGAATATATATTCTTCTATAAGCTTATGTAAGTCCTTCTTAGATCTCTAATTTTCTTATTTCTTTAGATACTTCTTGTATTATTTTCTAAATCTATTTATCTAGCTCGCTACTTTTTCTTTTAAGTATTACAGCTATTTTAAGTATATTTAGGACTAAGTATCCTTCTTTGTTTTTAACTAGAACTATTCTAGTAGCGCTTACTTCTTCTTATAAGTCTAGTCTTCTACTAAGGGCGTTTATAAATTAATTATCTTTCCCTTTTATATATATAATCTCTATATTAAATATTAATAGGAATTCCTACTATTTTATATATTGTTATAATAGTTCTTTATTTATTATAAATCCTATAAGATTCCTATAGTCTATATAGACCTTTATTTAATATTTTACTCTTTATAAGTATACTCTCTATTATTTAAATACTTTATAGATTACTAGTATTTCTTTATTATAGATTAGGTAATTAAGCTCTACTAGCTTTATTTTCTTAGAGTAGTACTTAACTAAGTATTCCTTTTTAGTTCCTAGGTCTTCTTGTATTAGTGCTATTCTATAGACTAAGTTAGATACGTCTGTTTTTACTATTACTAGTAGATCTAGGTTATATATTCTAATAACTAGGTTTTCTATAAACTTCTTCTTAATCTTCTTAAATACCTTATTATATTCTTTTATCTATTTAAATAGCGTATCTTTTTTTATAAGTCTTGTTATTAGTTCTATATCTTTAGACTATCTTACTATTAACTTTCTATAAAAGTTAGCTAGCCTATAAAATTATTATACCTCTTTTAGGTTCTTTAGTGTTAGCTATTCGTTAATTAAGTTAATCTTTTCTAGGTTAATCTTAATTTTTCCTAGTTTAATAATAAATCTAAGGAAATCTATTTCCTTTATATAGAATTTGTATTTTCTTATTTTAAGAAATAGTTTATTCTCTACTAATTTTTCTAGTACTTTATATATATGTTATATATATTCTTCCTCTATTTCTAAGAATATAAAGATATTATCTAGATATATAAATATAAATTCGTCTAAGTACTCTCTTAGTACTATGTTAATTCTTTCTTAAAATGCGGCTAGTGCGTTTATTAAACTAAAAGGTATAACTATGTATTTATATAGTCTATACTATATTCTAAATACTATTTTCTATTTATTACCTTTTTTAATTCTAATTTAATAGTAAGCGTTTTAGATATCTAGTTTTATAAAGATTTTTACTTTCTCTAGCCTATCTTGTATTATATCTATTTATAGTAAAAAGTATTAGTTCTTGTTTATAATTGCGTTAGTTTTTTAGAAGTCTACGTAAAGCCTTTTATTACTTATCCCTTTTTTATCTATAAATATAAGTCTATATACTACTAAGGATTTAGATTCTTATATTTATCCTTTCTTTAGTATATTTTTAATAAATATTCTTTTAATTTTAGATTCTTCTTCTATCTTTCTATAGACTAGACTCTATCTAATTTTTTTTTTTCTTCTATTTCTATCGCTAAATCCTATAGCTAATATTCTAGAAGGTAGTTTTTAGGTTCTATAAGCTATTTTTCCTATTTCTTGTATTCTTCTAGGAATTTTCTTTTACATATACTAATATTAGCTTTTAGCTTATCTTTTTAGTAGCTAATTTCTCTTATTCTCTAATTAATGTATATGTTAGTTATCTATAACTATAGTATTCCTAATATTATATCTTATTTATTATTAATTGTTGTTATATCTATAACTATATTCTTAATTATTATTCCTTTTAATTTAAGTGTAGAGAGAGTTGTTTTAAACCTAATAGGTTCTTAAAATAGTTTTCTTTTAATTATACTTAGTTGTTAGGAGTATTTCTTTATTATATACTTTATTCCTTGTATTTCTATAAACTTCTTTAATATAAAGTTTCTTGTAGCTCTACTATTAATTATTAATTATACTCTCTTTCCTTAGTATATACCTATTTTTGTAATATATAGGCCTCTTATACCTTCTAGCTTTTCTTACTTAGGTATCTTTATAAATTATCTATCTTTCTAAAGCTATAGCCTTACTCTAAGTTTATATTCTTTATATTTTAGATATTTATCGTATATATATTTGTACTATAGTCTTCTTAGGACGTATTTTTTAGATAGTTTATATCCTAGCCTTATTACTAGGTATTTATCTTCTAGAGTTATTTCCTATCCTTAGATATCTTCTACTAGAATTACTCTTATATAGTTATAGCCTCGTCTCCTTATAGGCTATACGCTATTATTTGCTTTAAGGTTCCTATATATTACGTAATTCTTCTCTAGGTATAATATCTATAATACTTTAAAATATACTAGGTATTTTAGATTTATTATCTTATTGTCTCCTTCCTAGTATTTATCTTTTCTAGGTATATTAGTAGTTAGGATATAGTACACTACTAGTACTCTTAGTATATAGGCTTTATTAATTTATCTTATTTTTCTTACAAGGTATTATTACTCTTTTTATATAGGTATTCTTCTTACTATAACTATATTTTACTTTATCTATTCTTAGAATAGTATAAATTTTATTTCTTTAGGATTACGTTCTTTCTAGTCTTTGTACGCTTCCTCTATACTTATAACTAGTAAGTATTTCTAAATAAACCTCTAATCTTTATTTTATTCCTCTATATCTATTATTATATAGCTATTATAGCTATATATATTAGGCTAGGTATACTCTTTACTTTTTATACTATTTTACTTTTTACTTTCTTATAGTTCTTTAGAAGAAGCTATAGTAGTCTCTTTATCTTATACCTATCTTTTAGCCTAGATTAATAGTACTAAGGGTTCTTCCCTCTCTAAGTCTTCTATTAGTAGGTCTATTATATAAGTAGTCTCTTCTAGCTATACTTTTATTTATTCTTCTTTTATTATAGCTACTTTCTATTTACTATATAGAAAATATCCTACTCTTTATTTACTAGAAAGATATATATAGTAGTTATTATTATAATAAAAGGTCTAGTTAAGTATTATATATTATATTTCTTTACTCCTAGCTACTTTCTCTTAAGGTTTAGCCTATACTTATAGTGCTTCTTTCTTTTTCTTAGTTATCTTTAACTAAGTTTCTTTATCTTTCTTATAGTCTTTACTTCTATAGTCTTTTATAAAGTATCTTAGTTTTCTATATTTATAGTATACTATATCTTATTTCTTCTTTAATTAGTAATCTTTTACGTAGTAGCTTTTTTTACTATAGTTAAAGTACGTAAAGTCTTTATTCTTCTTATTCTTCTTATCCTTGTTTATATTAAGGATTATAGGGTCTCTAGTATTCTAGTTTCTAGTTTAGTTACTATACTTATTCTTTTTCTATTCTTAAAGATTATTATTAATTTAAATTGCCTATTATTTTAGAGCTTCTAATATCCTTAGTTTTTCTATATAGATTATTTTGTATTAGATTTTCTTATTTAGTCTTTATTTAAATTGTAATATAAGGGCTAACTTATTCTATTCTATATTTTATAATAGTTATTTAAACTATAATATATACTCTAGTATACTCTTTTATTATATAAGTCTTTTAAGTTATTCTTTAGCTTATTAGGTAATATCTATATCCTTAAAGGCTACTCTTATTCGCCTAGTAAAGTATTTGTAACTTCTAAAAATAGCTCTAGTTTCGTCCTTCTAGTATATTAGAGCGTGTATTATATAATCTATCTAGTAAAGTTTAAACTATCTTATTATATTCTTTTCGAGATATATTCTAATATATATTACCTTCTTTTCTTCTATATTAAAGTATAGTACTTATATATCTATTTAAAGTTATACTAATACTATAAAGGGTCTTAGTTCTTCCTATATTCTATTATACTTTCTAAAGATAGGTATCTTAGGTAGTTTCTTTATTATACTTATCTCTAGTTATTATATAATTAGTTCTATCTAATTCTAACCTTTAATAATAGCTTTAATCTATACCTTATTCTACTTTGTATAATCTTAGAGTTCCTTGTTCTACGTCTCTAAAGCTTTAATTACTATCTTTATATCTTCTTTATTATCTATTAGTTTATTAATACAATCCTTAATAGTTTCCTATATAGTACTATCTAACTTATAAGTACTTATAAGTGCCTTAGTACTTCTTTTTATTAAACTTTCTACTATCGTATTAGCTAGACTATACGCTACTTACGCTTTACTCCTTTTAATAACTAAATTAGTAAGGTGTTATAGGTATTACTAGGGTTAACTTCCTAATACCTAATTAGGGTGTTAGTAGATTAAGAGGTAATAACAAAGGCTTGTATAGTAATCTATAATAAACTATAAATAATAGAAGATATTTTATAACTATCTTGTATTAGCGCTCTATAGTTAAGAGATTAGATTACTAATAATATCCTAATAATATATATTCTATTAACTATATACTCGTTATAATCTATAATCTATTATTACTAAGACTAATAGATTACAGATTATCTTAATCTATAATCTATTAATACTAAGAGTCTATAGATTATAGATTACCTTAGGTGTCCTAATTGTACGTAGTCTCCTAATTAAGTTCGTGCTCCTTAGAGTTATATAAGTCTAAGTCTATTATCGTAGGACTAATTAGTTCTATCTATAGCTCTTCTATTACTATCGTAACACTTATTTAGTTAAACTTTTTACTATTATATTAGCTAGACTATATACTACTTACGCTTTACTCCTCTTAATATCTAAATTAGTAAGGTATAATAAGTTACCTAAGTTAACTTCTTAGTAACCTTAAAGTTATTAGTAGATTAGGAAGTAATAATAAAAGCTTATATAGTAATTAGTAATAACTATAAATAATAGTTAATTTATATATATAATATTAAGTATTAGCGTTCTTAGTTAGAAATTAGATTACTAATACTATCTTAATAATATATATCCTATTAATTATATTCTTGTATTAATCTATTTATATAATATTATAGATTATTACTAATCTATTTATATATAATTATAGATTACTTTAATCTATTTATATATTATTATAGATTACTTTAATCTATTTATACGTAACTATAGATTACTACTATATATTCTAATTATAAGTAGTTTCTTAATTAAGGTTATTACTTTACTTATCTTATACTTTGTTAGTACCTAAGTTAGGACTAATTAGTTCTATATTAATTTCTCTTATTACGTCTATAATATCTTACCTTACTACTAGAAGCTAGTAAATAGCTTCTTCTAGTTTATTTATTAAAATTTAATTATTATAAGAAGTTTTTATATAGTTTAGTACTTTTAACTATCTTTTATAGTAAATATAAATAAGACTTTAATTTTATTTAAGTTTTTTAATAAGTATACTTACTATCTTAAAAGAGACTACTTAGTAATAGCTTAAGTATATAACTATAACTAAGTAAAGTACTAAGCTACTTTAGTATTAACTATTTATACTAATAGAGAGCCTTATATTAAGCTTAAGTTAATTTTTTATAAAATAGAGAAGAGTAAAATTAATATAGTAAAGTACTATTTTTAAGACTCTTATTATAATAGTAAATAAAAAAAACTAAATAGAACTAATTAGTTTTATAATAGAAGATAATAATATATATAACTTATAAAGATATAAATTTAATTATAAAGTTAATTATAATAAAGATACGTAATAACTTTATAGCTTTATAAGGCTTAGTACTTATAAAGCTATAAAGCTAGTAGTTAGATAACTTTATAGCTTTATAAGGCTTAGCGCCTATAAAGCTATAAAGCTAACTAAAGAGTATAAGTATATAGTTATTAAAGATATATATTATTAGGATTGTAATAGTAATTTAATTACTAACTACAAGTAATAATATATTAATATTATAAGATACCTTTCTATTATTTATAGCCTATTACTTAATTATAATATAAGCTTCTATTATTAACTTCTAATCTACTAATACTTTTAAATAAGGTTACTTATAGTTAATAATAAGTAACTCTATTATAACTCTTAAGTATCTATTAAGCTATTAGCTAGTACCTTTAATAATAAAAAGCTAATACTTAAGTAAATAAATACTAAGTTAGTACTAAGCTTTAATAAAAAAAAAAACTTATTTATAATAGATTATACTACTTTTTATAAAAATAGTAATATAAAAGTATAACTTAGAAAAAAATAAGTTATATTTATAGTTATCTTTCTAGGATATATAGAGCTACTCTAGCTACTAGATATATTAATTAATAAGCTTTTTAAACTATTATAAAGAGATAAGCTAAAAGCTATATTAGAAGCTAAAGTAGATACTAAGATAGCTAAAGCTAAAGCTATAGCTAGTAGTAAAAGTAGTAAAGTAAAAAGTATAATTTTAGAATATTATATTACTATAATAAAAGTAGTTAGAGATACCTAAAATAAGCTATATAAATAAAAATATAAAGTTATATAATAAAGTTTTATTTATATAAGTATTACTATAAACTTTAATAGTACTAATAATAGTAAGATTATAATTAAAGATTTTACTAGATAAGTTAACTTTACTATATAAAAGTATACTAAAGCTTATAATTTTAATAATATAAAGCTAAAGCTAAAAGACGCTAATAGTAGCTTTAGTTAGAGCTTTACTAATAGTAAAGAAAATAAGTTAAGTTATAAAATATACTATTTTATATCTCTAACTAGAGCTAGACTAGTAGTATTAGCTACTACTAGAAGTAAGAGAAGATATAAAAGTTAGAGTAAAGTATAGCTTACTAAGTAACTTATTTAAAATAAGCCTAGTAACTCTTAAGCTATACTAGTTATACTACTAGAAATATATAAAGATACTCTTTTACTTAAATCTATAAAGTACTAGTTTTAAAAGATTTTATCTATAATATAGTAGTAGAAATAAAGCTACTAGAGCTACTAAAGCTACTAAGTAAAATAGAGTAGTTAAAGTAGTTAAGTAAATAGAGTAAATAGAGTTAATAAGTTAATAAGTAAAATAAAGTTAATAAGTAAAATAAAGTTAATAAGTAAGATAGAGTTAAGTTTACTCTTTACTAATACTAAAATTAATACTAGTAAGCTCTTAGTAAGTAGTTACTATAAGTAATAGTAGAAGTTTACTTAAAGATATTATTTATATAAGTTTCTTGTTGTAAGTATTACTAGAGTTAACTTCTTAGTACCTAAGGGTTATTAGTAGATTAAGAGGTAATAGTAAGAGTTTATATTTTAATCTATAATAAGCTATAAATAATAGAAGATGTTTTACAACTATCTTTAGTATTATTACTTATAGTTAATAATTAAATTACTAATACTATCTTAATAATATATATTACTACTAACTATATACTTAATATAATCTATTAATCTATAGTTACTAAAACTAATAGATTATAAATTACTTTAATCTATAATCTATTAATACTAAGAGTTTATAGATTATAGATTACTCTAGGTATTTTAGTTATATATAGTCTTCTAATTAAGTTCTTATCCTTTTAGGTTATATAAGTCTAGGTTATCTATTATAAAACTAATTAGTTTTATCTATAGCTTTTCTATTACTACTATAATACTATCTCTTCTTTTAAGTAAGTTCTCGTTTATCTATCTTAGAGCTAAAGTTATTAATTTACTTTCTTTATTAATCTATAGTTCTTTATTACTCTTTATAGTTATTTCTTCTATATATTATTAATATCTTCTTACTAATTACGTGTTATATAATAGTATTAAGATATTTCTTTATTTTTATTATACTTCTCTTAAGTTAAATCCTAAGTCTCTTCTTTATATTATTTCTATAAATAATAGTAAGGCTTATAAGGTATATATTTATATAAATATACGTAGTTCTTATAATATATCTAGTATTTCTCTTTCTAAGTATATATTTATTATACTTATTCTTATATCTAAGCTTAATAATAATAGGGAAAGCTATTAACTAGACTTAAGAGAAATTACTATCTTAAATTGTAGAAGCTAAAGCTAAGTATAAGTAAATCTAAGAGCTTATATAGAGTAAGTTAGTAGAGAATTAAACTTATCTCTCTTACTTTTATAAGATAAAAGCCTTAAATAATAAAAAATTAACTAAGTAGTTAGTAGCTTTAGAAGCTAAGCTAGACTTAGATAAGGCGTTTAATACTATTATAGTAAGTCTTACGTTATATACTCCTATCGCCTCTCTATCTAATAGTAGTAATATTAGTTTTCTTAGTTTATTACTAGGCGTTCTAGAGAGTTTTAACTTTAGAAGTCTTCTAGTTTCTTAGAGTAGTTAAGGTTATCTTCTAGTTTCTATATTTCTTCTTATAGTTTCCTTTTTTTCGTCTATACTTATCTATTTTACTAAATAATAGTTTCTCCTATTATAGAACTAATATACTAGGATTTTCTTAACTTTCTATTCTTCTTATTCTCTATATATATCTACTTTATATACTAGTAGTTCTACGTTTTATAGTACTATCTTAAGTAGTACTATATAGAAAGTTAAGTATATCTTTATCTTATTTAGTAGCTTTAATTTAAATATAACTAGTATAACTTCTTTTTTAATCTTATATAGTTCTATCTTAATATAGTCTAATTTAGAGCTTAGTCTTTTACTTTTAATATTCTTTTATACTAACTATACTTTTTCTTTTTTTTTAAATTAGGGTCCCTCTTTATATCTCTTATTATAGTACTTTACTATTTAATTATATAAGAATTCTATATCTTATTTTAGTTAGTTATATATCTCTTTAAGTCTATTAGCGAAGTTTTTTCCTTTTAGGAACTAAGATATCTCTAATCTTAGTATTCTATATATACTAGGGTTAAATCTATAGTTTATAAAGAAGAGTAATATTTCTATTACTATATTTTTTACACTATTATATACTAACTATACTATAGGTAGTAGCTATACCTAATTATTCTAGTTATAGTTAAGGTAGTATCTTAAGTATTATTCTACTATTTAATTTATTTATTCTAACTATCTATCTATCTATAGGTAGTATACTATTAATATTATATATTTAATTCCTAGTTATACTATAATTTTTCTCTATAGTTTTAATATAAATTGTATATCTCTATCTATAATAATCTTATCTAGTAGTCTATATTAGCTAATTACTATTCCTAAGATCTAGTATATAGTAACCTCTATCCTACTTTTTTTTTTATATAGTCTAAAGTATAAGTACTTTATAAGTTTATCTACTATTATTAAGATTCTATTATACTTAACTCCTAATATTAAGTCTTTAGACTTAGGTAGCTTTATAATAAAGTCTATTATAATAATTCTTTATAGTTATTCTAGTACTTCTACTAGTTATAATATTCTATATAGTGCGTATCTACTATACTTATTTCTCTAGTATTCTATATAGTCTTATAGTACTTCTATTACTAGCTATCTTACTCTTAGAATATAGTAGTTTTATAGTAACCTATTAAAGGTTTTATTAATCCTTTAGTATCTATATACTAGTAATTTATAGAATTATTATATAAATTCTCTTTAGATCTTTCTTAGGATATATATTCTTCTATAAGCTTATATAAGTCCTTTTTAGATTTCTAGTTTCTATATTTTTTTAGATACTTTTTACGTTATTTTCTAAATCTATTTATCTAGCTCGCTATTTTTTCTTTTAAGTGTTATAGCTATTTTAGGTATATTTAGGACTAAGTATCTTTTTTTATTCTTAACTAGAACTATTCTAGTAGTATTTACTTCTTCTTATAAGTCTAGTCTTTTACTAAGAGTATCTATAAATTAGTTATCTTTCTTTTATATATATATAATTTCTATATTAAATATTAATAGGAATTCTTACTATCTTATATATTATTATAATAGTTTTTTATTTATTATAAACTTTATAAAGTTTTTATAGTCTATATAGACTTTTATTTAGTACTTTACTTTTTATAAGTATACTCTCTATTACTTAAATACTTTATAGATTACTAGTATTTCTTTATTATAGATTAAGTAGTTAAGTTCTACTATTTTTATCTTCTTAGAGAAGTATTTAACTAAGTATTCCTTTTTAGTCTCTAGGTCTTCTTGTATTAGTACTATTCTATAGACTAAGTTAGATATATCTATTTTTACTATTACTAGTAGGTCTAGGTTATATATTCTAATAACTAGGTTCTCTATAAACTTCTTTTTAATTTTATTAAATACTTTATTATATTCTTTTATCTATTTAAATAGTATATCTTTTTTTATAAGTTTTATTATTAGTTTTATATCTTTAGACTATCTTACTATTAGCTTTTTATAAAAGTTAGCTAAGCTATAAAATTATTATACTTCTCTTAGGTTCTTTAGTATTAGCTATTTATTAATTAATCTAATCTTTTTAAAGTTAATCTTAATTTTTCCTAGTTTAATAATAAATCTAAGGAAATCTATTTTCTTTGTATAGAACTTATATTTTCTTATTTTAAGGAATAATTTACTTTTTACTAGCTTTTCTAGTACTTTATATATATATTATACGTATTCTTCTTTTATTTCTAAGAATATAAAGATATTGTCTAGGTATATAAATATAAATACGTTTAAGTACTCTCTTAGTACTATATTTATCTTTTCTTAGAAGGCTACTAGTATATTTATTAAGCTAAAAGGTATAACTATATATTTATATAGTCTATATTGTGTTTTAAACGCTATTTTCTATTTATTACCTTTTTTAATTCTAATTTAGTAGTAAGTATTCTAGATATCTAGTTTTGTAAAGATTTTTACTCTTTATAGCTTATTTTATATTATATCTATTTATAGTAGTAGGTATTAGTTTTTATTTATAATTACGTTAGTCTTTCTAAAATCTATATAAGGTCTCTTATTACTTATTTTTTTTTTATCTATAAAGATAAGTCTATATACTACTAAGGACTTAGATTCTCTTATCTATCCTTTTTTTAGTACGTTTTTAATAAATACTTGTTTAATTTTTAACTTTTCTTCTATTTTTTAGTAGACTAGGCTTTATTCTACGTTTTTATCTTCTTTTAGTTCTATTACTAAGTTCTATAGCTAATATTCTAGGAAGTAGTCTTTAGGCTTTATAAGCTATTCCTCTTATTTCTTATATTCTTTTAGGAATTTTCCTTTATAGGTGTTTATATTAGCCTTTAATATATTTATTCTATAGTAGTTAATCTTTCCTATCCTCTAATTAATATATAGGTTAGTTATTTATAACTATAGTATTCTTAGTATTATATTTTATTTATTATTAATTATTATTATATCTATAACTATATTCTTTATTGTTATCTTTTCTAGTTTAAGTATAGAGGGAACTATTTTAAACCTAATTAGTTCTTAGAATAGTTTTCCTTTAATTATACTTAATTATTAAGGATATTTCTTTATTATATAACGTATTCTTTATATTTCTATAAACTTCTTTAATATAAAGTTTTTTATAGCTTTACTATCTATTATTAATTATACTTTCTTTTCTTAGTAAGTACTTATCTTTATAATATATAGGCCTCTTATACCTTTTAGCTATTTTTACTTAGGTAGTTTTATAAATTATCTATCTTTCTAAAGCTATAGCTTTACTTTAAGTTTATATTCTTTATATTTTAGATATTTATTATATATATATTTATACTATAGTCTTCTTAGGATATATTTTTTAGATTGTTTTAGACTAGGTCTTATTACTATATATCTATCTTTTAGGATAATTTCCTATCCTTAAATATCTTCTACTAGAATTACTCTTATATAGTTATAGCCTTTTCTTCTTATAGGCTATACTTTATTATTTACTTTTAGGTTCCTATATTTTATATAATTCTTATCTAAGTATAATATCTATAATACTTTAAAGTATACTAGATATTTTAGATTTATTATCTTATTATCTCCTTTCTAGTATTTATCTTTTCTAGGTGTATCTATTATTAGGACGTAGTATACTACTAGTATTCTTAGTATATAGGCTTTATTAATCTATTACGTCTTTCTTACTAGGTACTACTACTCTTTTTTTATAGGTATTCTTCTTACTATAACTATATATTACTTTATCTATTCTTAGAATAGTATAAACTTTATTTCTTTAGGATTATACTCTTTTTAGTCTTTGTATACTTTCTCTAAACTTATAACTAGTAAGTATTTTTAAATAAACTTCTATTTTTTATTTTATTCTTTTATATCTATTATTATATAGCTATTATAGCTATATGTTTTTAGCTAGGTATACTCTATATCTTTTATACTAATTTATCTCTTACTTTTTTATAGTCTTTTAGAAGAAGCTATAGTAGTTTCTTTATCTAGTACTAGTTCTTTAGCTTAAATTAATAGTACTAAGAGTTTTCTCCTCTCTAAGTCTTCTATTAGTAGGTCTATTATATATACTATCTCTTCTAGTTATACTTTTATTCTTTCTTTTATTACTACTATTCTATTTCTTTATTATAAGAAGTATCTTACTTCCTCTTTACTAGAAAGATATATATAGTAGTTATCTTTATAATAAAAGGTCTAATAGAGTATTATATATTATATTTCTTTACTCTTAGCTACTTTTTTCTAAGGTTTAGCTTATACTTATAGTACTTCTTTCTTATTTTTAGTTATCTTTAACTAAGCTTCTTTATCTTTTTTATAGTCTTTATTTTTATAACTATTTATAAAGTATCCTAGTTTTCTATATTTATAATATACTATATCTTTTTTTTTTATAATTAGTAATCTCTTATATAGTAGCTTTTCTTACTATAATTAAAGTACGTAAAGTCTTTATTCTTTTTTTTTTCTTATCTTTATTTACGTTAAGGATTATAGAGTCTCTAGTATCTTAGTTTCTAGTTTAATTACTATACTTGTTCTTTTTCTATTCTTAAAGATTATTATTAATTTAGATTACTTATTACTTTAGAGCTTTTAGTATTCTAGGTTTTTCTATATAAATTATCTTATATTAGATTTTCTTATTTAGTTCTTATTTAAATTATAATATAAGAGCTAATTTATTCTACTCTATATTTTATAATAGTTATTTAAACTATAATATATACTTAGGTATACTCTTTCTTTATATAAGCCTCTCGAGTTTTTCTTTAGCTTATTAGGTAATATCTATATCCCTAAATACTACTCTTATTTATTTAGCAAAGTATTTATAACTTCTAAAAATAGCTCTAGTTTTATCTTTCTAGGTTATTAGTAAATATATTGTATAATCTATCTAGTAAAGCTTATACTATCTTATTACGTCTTTTTAAGATATAGTCTAATATATATAACCTTTTTTTCTTCTATATTAAAGTATAGTACTTATATATCTATCTAGAGTTATACTAAAGCTATAAAGAGTCTTAGTTTCTCTCTTATTTTATTAAACTTCTTAAGAATAGGTATCTTTAGTAGTTTCTTTGTTGTACTTATTTTTAGGCGTTAAGTAATTATTTCTATCTAGTTCTATCCTTTAATAATAGCTTTAATTTATACTTTATTTTACTTTAAGTAGTCTTATAGTTCTTTATTCTATATTTCTAAGGCTTTAATTACTATTTTTATATCTTTTTTTTTAGAGATTAAGTTATTTAAGTAGTTTTTAATTTATTTCTATATAGTATCGTCTAAGTTATAGCTACTTATAGGTACCTTAGCTTTTTTTCTTATTAAACTTTCTACTATCGTATTAGCTAGACTATACGCTACTTACGCTTTACTTCTTATAATAACTAAATTAGTAAAGTATTGTAAGTGTTACTAAGGTTAACTTCTTAGTACCTAAGAGTTATTAGTAGATTAAAAAGTAATAGTAAGAGTTTATATTTTAATCTATAATAAGCTATAAATAATAGAAGATGTTTTATAACTATCTTTAGTATTATTACTTGTAGTTAATAATTAAATTACTAATACTATCCTAATAATATATATTACTACTAACTATATACACGATATAATCTATTAATCTATAGTTACTAAGACTAATAGATTATAGATTACTTTAATCTATAATCTATTAATACTAAGAGTCTATAGATTATAGATTACTCTAGGTATCCTAGTTATATATAGTCTCCTAATTAAGTTCCTATCTTTCTAGGTTATATAAGTCTAGGTTATCTATTATAGGACTAATTAGTTCTATTTATAGCTCTTCTATTACTACTATAATATTTCTTATATAAAATAAATCTTAAAGTAAACTTTTACTACTAGAGCTAGTAGCTTATTACTAGCGTGTTACTACTAGCGGTATACTAGCGCGGCGCTAGTAAGCGCTAAGGAGTATTAAAAGTTAAAAAAACTCTAAAATTTAGTGTATATAGACTAAAATCGAGCTTTAAATTTGATATAGGCTTACTTGTAGTGCTATAGTAGACCTACAAGAATTAACGTAATGTAATTTTGTTAGTTAGCCCTATATTACGCGTCATCGCAGCTGATTTAAGCTTGTCCCCCGATCCGCAGCACCCCTGCTGGCGTTCGGCGAAAGGGGCGAATTTTTACGGTATATCTCTTCCTGACTTTCTCATCCCGGTCATTTAAAGAACATCCTGACCAGACCAAGATATCGCTATACCAAGAACCTCCTTTCGCGCCAAAAACGTTTCTGCGCCCGCTAAAACAATACAGACAATTATTCATGAATTATAACACATTCTACCTCGCATTAACCAGCCTGCCTCACACACCCAGACTACATCACACGCATGCCAAACCCAACACGCCACACCAACCCTCAAAACAAGCTTCCACGCATCGGCAACTGGGATGTATAAATTGGTGCAACCACAGAAATAATTAATCAAATATAGTGCGCGAACGGGGATTGGCTGGTACGTTACACGTGTTTCCCCGGATGTACTAGAACATGCGGGGAAGGGTAATAGAAGCAACGACGGGATTGGCTGAAAATGCTCGCGGTTGCGTGATGCGGAATGGCGGTTTGGGCGCCGCGCCGCGATGAAGATATTGAAAAGGGAGAAAGTGAGGGGTTCGGACGGAGGATTTGATGGGATGGGTTTTGAAGTGGAGGAACTGTAGTGGTGTACATGACTTCGAATGGTCGGTTCATGTGTCTTGTGCTGTGAAACATGACTGCGCCGTTTTCTCGAAGTTTGTTGCGCATGGGAATATTGAGTTGTTTTCTTGTTGTTTTCCTTACCATATCTTTTCTCCATCACGGTCGAGCTGTGGACTACTCGAACTACCGTGGTGTTCCTCAATCTCTTCTCTCAAACGCCACGTCTTCAGCCAGCAGCAAAACCCACCGCTCGAACCTCAACGAAGAAGAATGCCGCGCCGAATTCCCAGGCCTCTTCACCGCGCTAGACGCCTCTATTTCTCGCGGGAAATTTGTCCTGAATAAGAGTCCAGCAGACTACAAAGGCCTCGTGCAAGCCCGCATAATCAACAATAACGTTACTCTCCCCTCCCTCCCCCAATGTTCTCCACCCAAATCTAACATACCACTCAGCTCCACATCCTCACGGCATCCACGGATACCCTCCCTATCATCCTCCATCAACGTACAGCTATCCTCTCCCAAATTGCCCGCGCCCTCCAATCCGCGCCGTCCCCCCTCCCAAACACAACCTTTGCCTTCGCCATAAACGATGTGCCGAAAAACAACAGTTGGGCCTTCGCTACTCCAAACAAGGCTTCGACATACAATTCCTGGATCATGCCTGGCTTTGCGGCGTGGAGCTGGCCAGACCCACAGCTCGGCAGTATGTCTGAAGTCTTGTCGCGCATCGCACACGTCGAAGACACAACGCCATGGGCTGCAAAGGAAGATAAAGTCGTTTGGCGCGGGACGGTATGGTTTAATCCGTTAGGGAATCCGAATCTGCGCAAGGATTTGCTAAAGAAGACAAGGGGTAAAGGGTGGGCTGATGTCAGTGCTTTGGATGGCGCGGCGTCGACGAAGAAGATGAGGATTGAAAAGTTCTGTGCGTTTAGGTATATAGTGTATACGGAGGGTGTGACGTATTCGGGGAGATTACCATATCATCAGGCATGCGAGAGTGTTTTGATTTCACCGCCTTTGACGTGGGTGACGATGAGTGCCGTGCTGGTTAGACCGATTGGGGTGGAGGTATTAATGGGGGGCCAGGATAAAAAGAGTGTTGGTTTGGTGCCTACTGTGAGCAAGTACGAAGATGCGAACGCTATTTATGTCAAGAGCGACTTTTCAGATCTTGAGAGGGTTATCGAGTTTTTGAGGGAGCGTCCAGATGTTGCACGTAGAATAGCAAGAAACCAGCGAGATCTGTTGGTTAGAGGCAGGTATTTGAGCCTGGCGGCAGAGACCTGTTATTGGAGAGCGTTGATATTGGGATGGAGTAGTGTTGCAATTATTGATAAATCAGATTGGGGAGATGATGAAGGTGAGAGGTATGAGACATGGCTATTGAAGGAAATAAGTAGGCCAAAGGATGGGACAAAGGGGAAGAGTAAGGGAAATACTGTCGACTGAGAGTAACTAGGCAGCAAGAATTAATGTGTATTTTTATTTTTGCTTATCAATCTGTGAAGTTACAGTGACCGATAGACCAGATGGATAGACACACTTTGACACAAGACCTGGCTATAGCCTTGCAAGTCAAGACAGGTAGCCATTAGATTTCAGCCACTCACGAACAACCGCCTCGTCTCTCTTCGCATACTTCGCATATGACCTGATAGTATCGTCAATGACTTCAAGACCCTTGTCGTAGCCGCGCGTATCCTTATCCTTAAAGAAAGCAGCAATCTCATCAGCAATCTTCTCATCCGCAAACTTATTCAGGCCGAAGCGTAGGAAGCGCTCTAAGACGACCATGTTACCGCTTAGCGTAGGATTCACCTTGGATTCCCAGTTTTCACGGACAAAGTTCCAAACCTCGTTGCGCACTTTGCTGTTACTGGCCAGCGCGATAGTTCCGGAGTGCTTGTCCTGCATGGCGACCCCGTCAGAGAAGATAAAGGACATGACCTCCTTTGCAAGCTCGGGGGTCTGTACGCGACCGAGTGACTGGAGACAGATCTCCTTGCCATCGATGGAGGTAGTTGAGAGATATTCTTGTTGGATGGCTTTGAGAGCGGACTCCCCGCGGTGCCTTATCGCGGTAGCAAAGATCGCCCTTCGTAATGATGGGTGGATGGCTGACTTTTCCCCTGCAACGTGTGAATCAAATCGCTTCAACGACTCGTCCACAGTCGCCTGGTGGCCAGCCATACCAGCAGACAGGAGGAGACTAGAACGCAGCTGGCCGGCCAAGAAGCCCTCGCCAGTTTTGAAATCCCAGCCAATCTTTTCCACAGCGGGAGTGATCAACTTGAGGTGATACTTCTTCAACCCCTCGCTGATATCGTCGCTGCCAGATAGAACACTGCGAACATTTCCAATGTTGGTGAGAATTTGTGACCACACTAAATAGTCAGACTCATCTGAGAAACGCTCCACCAAGGCAAGGAGGCCAGCCGTGGAACCAAATCCAGCAACTGCATTCGCATATGCATCACCGATGACACCGATCTTGTCTTGTACTGTGAGTTGTGCGCGAGCCTCACCAAGCTTCTTGAGTCGCTCAGCTGGATAGTTAGTCCTGTAGAAGCCAGTGAGATTCTTGTTGATCTGGTAGAAACCATTGTCAATATTTTTCACGGTGTCTTCCTTCTTAGTTAGAGCTGATGAATCATGCAGCGAGGCAGCTGAAGCAGAGGATCCAGTATGAAGACCAAGTGGGATCCACCATGTTGTATGGTCCTCTTCTGACTTGACGTCACCGGAGAGGAGGAATCGTTGTTGGCGCAGTCCAATCTGGCCAGACTCTTCGGTGACGGTGACTACTGGGAACCCAATCTTGCGTACCCAGAAGTCCATGAAGCTATTTACATCCTGTCCAGAAGCCTTGCTTAGCGCAGACCACAAGTCATTGGTAGTAGCGTTCGAATATTGATGCGCCTTCAGGTAGTCGGCCACACCCTGAAGGAAAACTCTCTCGCCAAGATGAGCACTCAGCATGCGGATAACGGAACTGCCCTTGAGGTAGCTGATGTGATCAAAGATTTGATCGACCTCGAGGCCGTCGTAAACGGGAACTTCAATCGGGTGAGAGGTTCGCAAGGCATCTAGTGCGAAGGCTTGTTGCACCGAATCAGTCTAAACACTTGTCAGTTTTTGACCAGATAATATATACCTCGGGATTTGTGACGTACGACAAACTGTCCCCATACATTCCAGTCTATGAATCATGTTAGGAAAAGTTTTGAAGGCATTGTCGTGAAATCATACCAGGATACAAGTGATCGATGGCGAACCATCCGACCCAAGTAGCAAAGCCCTCGTTGAGCCAAAGTTCACTCCACCAGTCCATTGTGACAAGGTTGCCAAACCACTGGTGGGCAAGCTCGTGGGCGACAACATACGCTACCCTGTTGCGGTAGCTGTCTGCCGATGTTGCAGGGTCGAAAAGAACTGCGGTAGTTCTAGGAAATTGTGTAAGCATGGTTCACCACAGAGCAACTATTCAAAGAACTTACCGGTAGGTAATAAGACCCCAATTCTCCATAGCACCGTGCGACTAAAATGCACTGGTCAGCGTCGTACACAAAATAATGAATAGGTATACATATGATGGGCTAATGAATTAGCCCGATCCATAGCATATGGAGGAACGGCTTACGAATTCGTGCACTGCCAGCAGGTCGACCTTTGGAAGAGGGTAGTCGATTTGGAAGACCTCTGAGAAGTAATCCACAACCTTATGACAGTTATCCAGTGCAAAGCGGCCTTGCTCCTTTAGACCCTTCGTGGTGTAAACCCTCACTGGTATACTCTTTCCATTATACTTACGCTCTGTGAATGCCTCAACATACTCAAAGTCACCAATGGCCCATGCTAACAAGTATGTTGACATAACAGGTGTGCGCTCGAAGGCGACAGTATGGAAACCCTCGCGCTTGCTTGGTTTGATATCCTTCTCGGGCATGTTGCTGAGTGCGACTTGATCCTTTGGTACTTCAAGCTCAACATCGAATGTCGCCTTCAGGTTCGGCTCGTCGAAGCAGGGGAATGCGCGGCGGGCGTCACAGGACTCGAATTGAGTACTGAACATGTAGTGGAACTCGTTGTCCTTAGCAACTGAAGCTGGGACTTCGCCTTTGGGTGTGTATTTGGAGCGGTAGAAGCCTGCCATGACCTGTACTGTAATTTAGCAATCTCTCTCTTGGTATTTTTTTATTTGAGCAGACAGACGTTGTTGATGGTTCCTTCAAACTTGACTTCCAAAGAAGCTTCCCCAGAATAGTTGATCTTCTCTCCAAAATTGAGTGTAACACGCTGTCGCTTCTCATCGTATGAGATATTCTTAGCCGATTTGGTGGCATCACCAGCCTTCAGTTCCGCGCTTTGAATCTTAAGCTGGTAGGCATTAAGAACAAGGTCACTGAAACCATCGTCCTTGTTGATTTGTGTGGTGATGTTGAGAGTACCCTGATAACCGAACTTGCCGCCAAATTCGATGTCGTGGATGGACAGAGCGTAGTGCGCAGGCTTGACCCTATTGAACGCCATGTTAGCCAGTTTTATAATGGCCAAAGATACAGATTGGTGCTTGATTCAATGTAACTTACCAAGCTGGGAGAATGTCTCTGTCAGACGCCATGTTTGCAAAACTACTTGTGACCTCACTCTGGCAATATCGTTTCTGTAAACTGAAGATGCAGGACGTAGGAAGTACGTGTCTGGGGTTTAGTCTTAATTGCGTATGCCGATTGCTATAAGGCTTAGTAGCTCTGGAGGAGAAGTGTCTAGAGCTGGTAGTGGGGTAAGCGGAGCTTGCCAAATTAGTTGATGGATAGCTTGTCGATGCTGAAGACAAACGCGTGACTCGGAGTTTGGTCCAAAGCTGTGGTCGAGAGCAGAGTCTCGAACATATAGTAAGGGCAGCCAGCTTTAAGGGAGGGGTAAGAGTGAACGGCAAAGCCCAATGATGTGTGATGTTGATTCGCTCACATCACGCATGCGGGCTGGGAAGGGAAGGTGCGCGTGCCTACTTTGATGCTAGTGCGGGGTTCCTCATCTCGCATGTCATGGGTATCAGATGAAAGGATTTAGAATCTCGAGAGGGATCTTTGTTCTTGATTTTGGCTGCAGGAAATGAAAGTAGTTGCACCTTTACTGACGCTATCACCTTCACACTTTTTCCAGACCACTGCAGCATCTCTCCGAGCAATATGATTCTAATGATACCCAGATTATCGTCCATGCTGTATAGCTAAGCAAATGAAGTAGAAATCTGGTTGACTAGGCAAATGAAGCAAATAATCTTTACAGCCAGATGAAATAAACTTCTTGCACAACTAGGCAAATGAAGCAACAACACCTCCAGTTTACACCACCGTCGGTGGGCACGGGGCATCCAGTCAAGCATCTTAAGCCACAAGCCCAATTTATAATAGCTAAGATAAAATTCATTTTGGATGCTTCATAAGTAAAGCAAACCATTGCAAAAAGGTATTCCGCAAGCGCCACAGATGCTGAAAACCAATACGCCAAACATGCAGTAAACCCAAGTCCAAGTCCTTCAAGTCCTCCATATCCCAGTTATCCCTGCCTTGTCACGATCATTCGTACCAGGCCGCAATCCCTCAAGTATTTACCTAGATGCTTATATCCGAATCAGGACGTCCAAGCACTGAACCCTCCACTCTTTCTTTCCCAGCAACCCTTTGACCCACTCGTATTCCTTTTCACCGCTGACCGGGCCCACTTTGAGGCGGACACTGTCAATCGCGCTCTTCACAATTGCCTGGGCAGTGTGGTTTGCTGCTTGCGCAAGCACACCGGCGGTTTCAACCATGGTGCCGTTCAAGGCTAGCTCTGCTGTGTCGGGAGCGAGTGGCGCATCAAACCACGGCGTGTGGAAGTCAAAAAGCGCGGCTACTAGAATGAATAGGAGGAGCGAGCAGTATACGCATGGTCGATTTAGAAAGTATGTTGCCGCGATAAAGAGGACAAGGTAAACGGGCGAGGCATGTGTTCGCAGTCTACCGTCGCAGTCAGTATCGTGTCGAGTATTATGAGACTATATTTGAATATACAGGAAGAAAAGTACTGGTATCCAGCTCCTCAGGCAGAACATGATCCTTCGCGTGTGAGTGCTGTAGCCTCGTGCGCGCCTAATCGGGCGGTCGGAGGGTAGGGATCGAAAATATACGGCAGAGAGGTGGGTGAGGTGAGTGAGGAGGATAGAAGCGAAGCAGCGAGTGGATAAGAATTATTATAAGCACTATAGGGGAGAAGGAAAAGGTGACGGGTTGTTGGTGAGAGACTGTCGGCAGGCATCAGAATCTCGATTGGCAAGGACGTCCGAAGCGCGCTGTGGCGCATGCAGAGGGGCCCTGCACGTGTCTCAGCCTTACAAATATCGACCTGATTCCTTGTTGAACCTAAAGTTTCCTCTGCGCCACATTTCAAGGGTGTGCACGACTAACTTCTATTCAGACCAGCCGCAGATTGCTTGAGAACTACCTAGTCGCTGGTATACATCCTAAATAACTGTCCTCCTAAGCCTCTAATGCTTGGGCCTTTACGGCCGCCGTATGATTACAATGCTGAGAAGCGTAACACATCCAATACTTTGACTAGCCTGTCAAGTCGGCTTCCAAACGCCGGCGAACAACGCCCAAGCCCTACTAATTTATTGTACACGAAAGGTGCGACAAACGGCGGCTGATGCTTCAACAGAAAATGCTGTCGTATCTCTATATCAGCCCTCAAACGGGCAAATTGAACTTCTTGCCTTGGACGACCCTGTTACGAGTCAGTAGCTATCACGGTGCCATCCAGGCTTCGTAAACTCACTTTGTGTAGTAAATGTAGAAGAAGTCCGAGTAAAGAACAGTTTGGATAATGCCTGCAATGACGGCGATGGGGTCGTAGAAGCGCGGTACGTCGAAGATGTAGCGATAGATCCAGTTGGGAATATACAAAGCCCTGTATGCTCCAAGCGCAAAGAGATAGTGCGTGGTGATAGTTTCCGCTTCGCCAGTCCGTTGCAGCATGAACAGCTGAGGGAGGATAGCAACTGATTCCAACCAAATCGAAAAAGCCCACAAAATCTATCCCCCACATTAGCGCATTCCAGACCCCTAACATCAGCGAGTACCCACCTCCGAGAAAGTGTAATAGTACGGAAACAGCACCGCCAGTACTGCGCTTGCCCCTATCAAGTATTGCACCTTGAATGTGTCCAGGTTCGGGTCGTGGGTCGGCTTGTAGTCGTTGAGCATGAGCCAGACAGTGTAGGCGGACGTGCAGATGAAGACGATCTTGAATATGGTGAGGTAAAGCGCTTTATATTTGTAGAAGGTCCATAGCAGATCCATGTATCGTGTAAGGTAGACGATCAGGTAAAGGAACTGTGACTTGAACGAGATGCCAGACGCGCTCTGGGTACTCATTAGGATCGGCGCATCTGTTTGCGAGTGGCTAGAAACATACGCTGGAGGTCTTCATTTTATGCAACAAAATGAAAATGGAGAATAAATGGAATAAATCCCCTAAATACATGTTAGCCAGCGCGACCCGGCATCGAGCATCCCTGGGCACTTCCGAAAACTCCGCAGCAGTAAGGGACGAACATACCCAGTAGCCTGAAGAGATTCATATTTGCGACTTCAGTAAATGTCTCGCCAGAGACAGTCGTGGAGGGGCTTCGACACGGGTGAAAGCAGAAGGGGAGTACAGCGCAAGACGTCGAGAAATGACACGTTTAGACGGAGCAGCTGCAAGGCGTAGGGTTGGAAAGCTTAATCCTTGCATGCCAAGCCGAGCACGGGAGGAACGTCAGCCCCTCAACCCACCACACTTCTGGGGGGGGAGAGGAAGGGGGGAGGGTTGCAGATTTGTACCTCAGATTATCTGTTGTTGAATTTGACGATTGCCACGGTTTGGCTTGTTGCGCATTATGACTCCAAGGGCCGCGCCCCCCGCTCACGGCTTCGCGGTACGGCTCGTCACTCTCAAATGCTCGACCTGTCCTACGACTACAACTCCAGCTCTACGCGAATAAGGATTGAGTGTAATTCTACTAACTATATGCTTGTTTTAGGGCCAAAATCGAGCTCAGCTAAAACAATACCTCCACAGTCTTCTACACCAGCCAAAGGTAATGATTCCTCTTCCTATCAGATGGCCAACAAGTAGCGGCAACCCGAATCTAAACCATGAGGAAGGTTGCAAGATCTTCACCGCTGGTACAAATATCTCATTACCTCCTTTTCCCAATGCTCGCTGTCCTTCAACTATTTTCCCAGTGAACGCTTCAACAGCCTCCCTTAGAACCCCCACCACCTCCTCTGGCTGACTCAAAAACGGTGAGTGACTGGATTGTAATTCTCTATGCTCGATAGAACCGCTCATTTCCTTGGCCATTCCAATCTGCATTCGTTGCAACACCGCCGGCAACCCTTGATCTTCAATTGTTCCAACGTACCACGTGGGCACATCTATCCAGCCTGCGTATGCATGTTCGCCGCCCTCAAATAGTGCCTTGAGACTTTGTGGAGTGAGCTGCGACACCCAGTATGCTGCCTCGTCTGCAGGCACATCGTGGTAGAAGAATTTGCTTGGAGACACTACCAATTCTGCAAACCCAGTTTCTTTATTAATGCGCCAGGCAGGATGTGGGATGCCGAAGAACGGGTCCATGAATGAAAGTCCAGTCAAAGTGAATCCAGAGGCGATCAGAATGATACCCACAACATACCCTGCATGGGATTGGTTTGTACTTTGAGGTGAAGTTGAGGATGGAGTAGGATTCTTTACATCGTTGCGTTTCGGTCTCGAAAAACCCTTGACTGCACTATTTCCAACCATGCCGCCATAAGAGTGTGCGATAACAACTACATCGCGCCCTCGGGTTGTCTCGCCAGCTATAGCTGTGCGAGCAGTGTCAATGTCGTCTTTAAAGGTTGCATTTGGATCTCCAGTTGTTGAAGGGAGTGTAATTGAGACACATCTCAAATGATGGTGCTCTTCCAGGAGCTTGATTATTGGATTATAACATGTAGGTTGGTGCCACGCTCCAGGGATAAAGAGTAGTGTTGGTAGTTCAGACATGTTTGAGGGTAATTCACCGTCTATGGTAACATTCAGCTTTTGTCTCTCTTAAAGGCAAAATAAAAACCGGCTCTGCATATATTTAGACCCGGTTTGTCATGATGCAAGCAGAGGATTGGGTCAGCTGCGATCAGTATGCGGTGATTTTGGGGAGGGGGCCTAGCTCAGCTGAGACTAGTTCAAGTAGCGCTAGGCAATGGGACGGGGCACACCTCATCACTAACCTCCGACATGCCGTCGTACATTGGTCGTTATAGAGTTACATGTATTTGTTGTATTTGTTGCATAATCATTCGATTATTACATTACTTATAACACAGAAGATGCGTATTCTAGTGGGTGATTCCTCAAAGCTATAGAGTGAGGCACAGCTTCTATCACTCGCACCTTCCGCTGCAACTTTCGTTCCCACAAATTTGAACAACCTCTGTCATAGCCTCTCCTATAACGAGAAGCTCTAGTTAGATCGAATTGTTAGGGGTATCTAGTACCGTGAGTCAACTATGTGACGAAATCACGACCACGAACTTTGGCTGGAAGGATATCCTCAGGCCTATACGAGATGGCTACCGTCACCTCTTCCCAACACCAGACTCTGGCCCAACACCCGAAGAGCGCCATAAGAGGCACGAAGAAGATCGTTTAAAAGGGTTTACCTACTTCGATACATTCGAGCAATTGGAAGTCTGGAATTCGAGGGACTCTGACCCACTGCAGAGAGCAAACACGCCACTCTTACCACGCTGTATCGATACCGAAGTTGAGCAAGATAAGAAGGCAAACGTTTTGTTATGTCATGACTATGCTGGCAATTACCACGACTACGAAATTTCACATGAATTAGGCGCGGATGATGAGATGTATACCTGCCAATACCTTCAGTATGTACGTTTGTATACTTTTCTCATAAGCTGGTTTGTGTGCCGCCGCCAACTTGGACGAACACTCTGCATCGAAACGGTGTGAAAGTCCTGGGAGCAATCCTATTGGAACCGCAAACAAAGGATGTAGAGAGGCTACTACGGCACACAGGCAGTGGAGACTATATATCATTCAGCCTTGCAAAAACGTTTGCGGATATTGCAAACCATTACGGGTTCGATGGGTGGCTGTTGAATATTGAGAAGCCGTTTCCAAAAGAGCTTTGGAACCCCGATGTTTTGACGGCTTTTCTTGCCCAGCTGCGAAGTAGTTTGGGTGACCAAATGCATCTCATTTGGTGAGTAGCTTTTGGGCAAGGTTGCATTTGATATAGAAAGCTAAAAAAAAAAAAAAAAAAAAAGGTACGACGCGCTTACAGCTTCGAATGAAGTCAACTATCAGAATAGTCTTGATGTTCTCAACCTGTCCTTTTCTGAGGCGTGTGGCAGTGTTTTGACAAATTACTGCTGGAAGCGATCTCAGGCAGAGGATTCCTTGAATGTCGCTAGGGAGTCTAGTATTTCTCCAAAGAGTATCTTCTTCGGTGTTGACGTCTGGGCGCGGAGTAGTAGCAGCCTCTTACATCCAAGAGTCACATATCCAAAAAGCGGTGGCGGTGGCACGAATACAGGTATAGCGGTAGCAGCGCTTGCCGAGATGGGGCTATCTGTAGGCATCTTTGCGCCGGCTTGGTCTTTCGAACACTTTCCCAGACACGGGAATGAGGTTGAGAGAGCAATATGGGAGGGTGAGACACTCCCCGACAATATCGAGTGCTCATGTGGCAACGCTATTGTTCGTCATCACCCAACAAAAGGATTCCACATCACTAAATACGCGAGGGAGTTCCCTGCAGGATCAGAATCCTTCCTCTACACCGACTTTTCTCGCGCATATGGTAGACATAGGGAAGATGAAACACGGCGGATGTTTGGTGGCCACAACCTACATGCCCAACTCGGAGCACAGTCCATACTCCCCTTAACTTCGCCCTCATGTAATGGAAACAAACAATTCCGACTCGCACATAGTTTGGAGGACATTGCTGACCAGACGAACCTGATCATCAAAGCCTGCAAAGGCTCTACAGAAGAGAAGCTCACAGACGGTCACTGGCTTCCACTGTACAAGCTCAACATGCCAGCTGACGGCAGCTTGCGTGTCGAAATTATTTGTCGTAATTTGTTCCCTGCAGCAGCCGTGCTGCCCAATATCTATCTCGGAGTCTCCCAAGGAAGTGGCGACACCATTGAACATCGACAACTAATAGCCATTCAAAGAGATGAAAAAGTATGTACTATAATTACAAGAATCGGTGACCCATCGGATGCAGACCGAGGTGTTCGCTGCAAGGAGCTCGGCTTCAACCTTGATGGATTCAGTGGCGAGGGAATCGTGCGTGTGCTTGAACTTTCTTCTATCACGATTCTGCCAGCTAGTTATTGTAAGGGTGATAATGCACCTACAATCAACGATCTGCGAATTGAGCATCGTGGCAAAGGAGAAGGCAAACATGTCCGACTATGCTGGAGTTATACGAGTGATGCTAGAGAAAGGATGCACGGTGTACCCTTCAGTGCACTGACAGGACCCTTTTCGCATTTCAGCATCCAGATTGATGGCGTGAATGTGGGAAGAGCGTACGCTCTCGAGCATGCCATACCTCAAACCATGATCGAAAACCTGACTGACAAAGTACGCGTGGAGATGACTGGTGTTGGATTCGACGGGCAAAACCTCGCCCGCCACACAAGCACAGTAGGCATCAACAACAAGCAGGTGACCTGAACTACATAATGTCTGCAAATTATGTCTCACCGACACCCACCGATTAACCAGCATCCACATGCAGCCCTCAGAACCAAGATCTACGCCTCGCTTCCCCGCGTCTCGTCGCGTGCAAATGCCCTGCAGACGCAAATGAAGTCACAACAAACCTGTGTACACGTCTCGGGTGCAACCGGATTTTCCCTGCAAGGACGAGACACAAGCTTGACGCGGACCACCGGCTTCACGTCAGCACTATGGTAGGCGCACATCACGGCGCACATGGTGTCTGGGGAGAGGGTCGCTTTGATAAACGAGTGGCTCGCCCGGGCACAGTGATTAAATGCACGTAGTTTCGCACGTTTGGAGGCATGGATGTATCATATATCTCCGGGTGGACTGGAGAGTGAGTGCAACGTAAGAAGATGCGGGGAGAAAGGATGTGCGAAAGATCAAGGGATGGATGAGTCGCCAAACTATGGCTAAAATCCGCGGTAGGATTTGGAGAGGTGCGGAGGCATGACAGGTCTTCTATGAAGAAGCATTTACCCCTGGTCCGGGCCGCAACGTGGAGGCGCCTTTGCGCGTGGCTTTTGAATGGCTGGACGGGTGAGCGCCGTCACATCACGCACCTTACGCAGCGAGGAAGCCGGTAGCGCCGGACCGCAGTGATGAGACGATATTGGACATAGATGTTGGTATTGACCGCTGATACTACAGGCGAAACGACAGCGGCGCGTCACACGTGGTGGATGGGCGGATTAGTGGTAGTGCTGAGTGATGACTGAATAATCGGGGGCTGGCCCACGGGCAGCCGTGTGGGGAATGACCTCGGGCCCAATTATGGGCAATTCACGTGACGTTTGGCGAGGTTAATCAGACCTCACAGACCAGCTAGGCTAGACAGGCAAAGGCAAAGGCCAGAGTTGGAGCGGGAAGACTGGAACCAGAGAATGGCTGCGAATCAGACGCCTGCTCACTACTGGCCGTCATCGCATGTGCCATGTGCAGGCAGTGGTCTGCTTTGACGCCCAAGCATCGCTCTCATCTCACCTCATCGCCTGGTGCGTTGCTGCTGTCGTCTGCGCCCTCCAGCTACGCACGCCGCACGCTACTCTCCCCACATCGCTGAGATTGACAGCCGCCTAGCGCCCCCACCATCCTCGTTGCCCTTTTGAGGCTGCGGAGAAAGGATTCGCACACGACGCCCGTGTCGTTGTTGGTGTCTGAGTTTTTTTTTTTTTTTTTTTTTTTTTTTGGATGCGAAAGAGCTGGAAGTCCATCGGCAACCCAATGTGAGCGGCCTGCGACGCACGCGTCACGAGTATGCCCGACCCTGGTGCAACTGCAACCGCATCCGTACCCTCCATGGCCACGCCCTCCCACTCCCGCTTCGAGCATGATGACTCGCTGGTGCTCAACGAATTCGGCCTGCCGGAACTGCGCTCCTCGCCCAACCACTCTGGAATCAGCCCGTCCGCCATGATGAGCTCCTTTGCTGACTTCGACGCCGCCTATGCCCACGCCCACGCCCACCAATTCGGTGCGGGATTCGACGGCGTCAAGATGGAGACAGGCTTTCAGGACCATCGCGGCAGCATCGGCCACATGAGCGAGGACAATGCGAGTGGCGCCGGCATGCTGGATGGGAACAACACCAGCCCCGAGAGTGCGCCCGCCATGGGCCTGCTTGCCATCGGAGACTCACTGGCTGATGCTGGAGCTCTCGGCATCAGACTGAACGATGGTACAGACCACTCCACCACCTCGCGCCGCAGCAAGGAAGACCCTCTGGATCCCCCGTTGTGGAGCGAAATGAAGACAAAGGCTGGCAAGGAGAGGAAGAGACTCCCGCTTGCGTGTATCGCGTGTCGCAGAAAAAAGATTCGCTGCTCAGGCGAGAAGCCGGCATGCAAGCATTGTTTGCGCAGCAGGATACCCTGCGTCTACAAAGTGACAACTAGGAAAGCCGCGCCGAGAACAGATTACATGTCTATGTTGGACAAGCGATTGAAGCGCATGGAGGACCGCGTTATCAAGCTGATTCCTAAGGAGAGCTTGCCGTCCGTTGCAAACGTAGGCAGGTCCGTCGTTAAGCCTGCCATCCCTGGAGCCCCACCCAAAACACCAACCACCAAGAAGCGCATCGCCGAGGAAGCCTTTGGAAACGACCTGGACGACTGGTCAAAGTCAAAGGGATCCAATCCAGATGATGTGGGCATCACGTCTCGCCCTAAGGACTCAGACGACAGCAAGTTGCTCACAGAGGGCGCCGAAAGCTTGCCTTCCAAGGATATTCAGGAGCATCTGGCTGAAGTCTATTTCGACTATGTATATGGCCAAAGCTACCCTCTTCTCCACAAGCCCAGTTTTATGAGGAGACTAGCAGCCGGCAAGGTTCCCCCTGTCCTCACTCTGGCCATGTGCGCTATATCAGCCCGCTTCTCCACACATCCACAATTAAGGACTGAGCCATGTTTTCTCCGGGGCGACAACTGGGCTGAGCGCGCGCGCGAAATTGCACTTAAGCGGTACGACTCGCCCAACATTACCATCTTGATCGTTTATCTACTACTGGGTCTACACGAATTTGGAACATGTCAGGGCGGACGGAGTTGGATGTTTGGCGGCATGGCACAGAGAATGGCATACGCGTTGCAATTACACAAGGAGACCGAGTACGACCCGCTTGCTACTGACGCCGACCGAAAGATACTTAGCGCTACCGATCGCGAGATTCGACGGCGGACAATGTGGTCTTGTTTCTTAATGGATCGATTTAACTCTTCTGGTACCGATCGACCGCTTTTCGTGCACGAGCAGTATATCGAGGTGCAATTGCCGGTCAAAGAACACCTGTATCTTCACGAGATCCATGCGCCAACAGAAAATCTCGAAGGCAACGTACCGAATCCTGTTCCGCCAGACAGCGGCCAGCTAGCGAATGCGCGCGATAACATGGGCGTGACAGCGTATAACATTCGCCTTGTGTGCATTTGGGGCAAGCTGATCAAATATATGAATATGGGCGGGAAAGAGCGGGAAGCAGAGCCGATGTGGTCGTCGCAATCAATACACCACGCCATCAAAAAGGAGGCCAGAGAGTTTAGAGAATCACTTCCTGAGATGCTCATTTACACACCAGAGAACCTTAAGAGCCATGCCATTGGTAAAACGGCAAATTCATTCTTATACCTTCATATTCTCTGGCAACAAATCATGCTCTTCATGCATCGTTTTGCGCTGCCATCGACAGCAGGAAGCAGGCCGCCGAAAGACATGCCGCACGACTTTCTCACCGAGTCGGCTCGTTCTGCGCTCGATGCGGCGAACCAAATCTCGATACTCATCAACGAAGCCATGGACCACAATGTTGTTGCACCGTTTGCTGGCTATACTGCTTTCTTCTCATCAACTGTACATGTACATGGCGTGTTTTCCAAGAACCCGAAGCTCGAGGCACAATCGAAGAAGTACCTGGCATATAATGTCAAGTACTTGACAAAAATGAAAAAGTACTGGGGAATGTTCCACTACATCGCGGAGAACCTCAAAGACCTTTATCGGCAGCACGCCGATGCGCAGAAGAAGGGCCCAGCTTCACAAGGCGACAAGAAGAAGGGCACCATCTTCCAATACGGCGACTGGTTCGACCGCTATCCCCACGGCGTGTCTAAAACGGACTACGAAGACGCCGCGGAACCGCACAGCCACGAACCCGGCACCGACGCCGTCCTCAGCCAAAAATCCGACCTACAATCCGTCGAAGAATTCTTCGCCTCGCTCTCGCCCCCATCCCGCGCTGACCCGCGCAAACAAGCCCGCAAAACCAAAACCAAATCCCTCTCCAAAGCCGACGCCCCAACCTCCGTCCCCCGCCGCCCCTCCCAGTCGCTCCCGCAACAACACCCCCAGCAACACCTCCACCACCCCCTCTCCCATCTCCCCATCCCCCACCACCCAGACCTCGAAACATCTTACGACCCCGCAAACTACTACGCCGCACATCACCCCCAACCCTTCCTCCAAGACTACACGCACCACCCTCACCCGCACCTCCCCCTCCTCGCCACCTCGCCCATTGTCCCGCACAACCCGCAAATGGACCTCTCCCCATTCCCCGACCTCGCCACCGACTTCAACGCCTCGTTTTGGAACCTCGAGGCCATGGGTATGGCTAACAATTCGTTCTTTGATCCTATGAGCAGCTATTTTGTCCCGTTTAATGTTGAGCCGCCGGGCATGGCGGATGATGGCGTGTTTGCGCAGGGCGTCGAGGGGTTTGGGTTTGGGGTTGGGGCTGCGGGGGGGCCGGTGGATTTGGAGGGGCGAGGCGGGAGGGGGCGGGGGAGTATTTGAGTGTCGGAAGAAGAAGGGATTGCGCGCGTGTGTGTGTGTTTGAATTGGGCGGCTGGATTTACGCAATGCATTTTGTGGCGTTTAGGGTGGATGGGTGGATGGGTGGGATGGTTACGAATATACGGCGGTGGAGCTGTGGACGGAATGTATAATGTTGTACGCTTCGATTTATTTGAGAAATAGGATATATATATATTGTGCTCGTTATGCCTGTCGTCTTGAATAATGGACTTTCATTCAATCATTCATTGGTGTGTGTGTGCATCTACCGCACGACGCCCCCACTCCGATACGTCCTACTCTCTTCGTCCCACCCGTCCTTTCGCCGCCTGCGCCTCCGCTCCCGGTCTCGGTCGCGCTCGTCGTACCCCCGCTCTTCGCTCTGCGTCCGCCCCGCATACTTCCTGCCTCCCAGCCCGCCCAGCAGAATGCCCGCCGCAGTCCCGAGGCCGGGAAAGATAGCGTCGCCGACGAGGGCGCCTGCGCCCGCGCCGAGAAAGGTATCGCGGTCTTTGCGTTCTTTGCGGTGGGTGTGGTGGGTGCCTCTTTCGGTATCTCGTTCGCGGTGGCTGTCTCGTGCTCGTTCTCGGTGGCTGTCCCGTTCCCCATGGATATCTCGGTCTCGGTCCCGGTCCCGGTCTCGGTGATTATGGCTGTGGCGGCTTGATGTTTCGCTGTCACGCGCGAAATCGTCTTTGGCTTCGCGCCTACGATGTCTGCGCCGTCGTCGCTGTGGTTCGTCCTCGCCGTCAGAATATGAGTCTGAGGATGAGCTATCTAATTCCTGGTCTGCGAAGCGAACGCGCGGGGGTTGAGAGCGACTCCTCTGCGGCTGGGTTGGTGGGGCTAGTGTGCTTTTGGTAGGGATGTGAGGTGTTGGGAAAGGGAGGGTGCCAGTGGGGTAGGGTGGTGAACTAGGTGATTGGTGTTGTTGGGGAAGAGGAGGAGGTGGGTATGACTGGGTTTGTTGTGGACTGGCGAGTGCCGAGTAAGTTGGAGGTGGTGTGTTGTAGGTCGGGACGTTGTAATGTTGCGGATACTGCTGTACAGGGGGGTTTTGATACGGTGGTGGCGTTCCTTGTGGTGGGTAGCCGTAGGGTTGAGAGCCTGGCAGTTCGTGGGCCTGCGTGCCCATGTAGTACTCTGCTGCTGCCATATCTCTTTTTATCCCTCAGCCTGCTGGAGGGAGATTGTTTTTTTTAGGTGCGTAGGTGAGCGGTCCTTGAGATCGGTCGTCGATTCCCAAGCAGGCAGTATATGATGTTTCTATTTAATGGACTAAAGGACGGGCGGACTAGTGATATAAGTAACAACGATCTGAGCAGGGAGGCAAGAAACACTCGAAAACTGGGGCAGAACGTCAGATGGGTCAGCCCTAAGGCCACGCCGAGTATATAAATGGTCACGTGCACAAGTCACCAGCTCTAATTGAGCAAAATCTACAGCATCAATAGACATCGACGTCATTCTTATAACAGACTTGGTTCGTTCGCTTCCGATCGCGTTCGGGAGCACCGATTGTCTCGGCGTGCTGGGTAAGCATATGCAAGGCTGCAAACGAACGGCCAAGTGGCGAACTGCAACAGAACTTTGTTGCAAAAATACATCATCTCGCTGGATATTTGCTGTCATGAAGTCGCATATCGAAGAGCACATGGATCGAATAGAAATGTATATTAAAATAGTATGCGATAGGCGGGATATCTTCAAGCGTGTGCTGTATCCAAACCATCATGTGGTGTTTGGTGTTGAGGTTGCCCATGCGCCAAGATTTCGCTCAGCGCCTCCGGGCCAATCGACGCCACACTGCAGGCGATGATGCTCGCTGAAAATCATCAAGATTTTGCCGGTCCACCCGGATTAGTGACCAGGGGAATGTTCTGTGCTGCATTTCCTTCGACGTCACCCGGCGCATTCTCGTAGCTGGAGCCCTTCTTTACAGGGACGCCCTCGACTTTCTTGATATTCCCGCCTTCGTGCCACATCATAATGCCTGCAATTCCAGCGACAATACACCCCAAGGCGACAAAGAGACCAGTCGCCCAAGATGGCCTTTCAATGCGGTTGTAGTGCCACATGTAGAAACAGAGGACAATCTGAAAAAAAGTGTTCCACACATTGTTCCATACAACAAAGTCCATCTTCCAGCTCTTGGTAGGGGGAGCGCGGATTCCTGTTGGCGGCGGATCGGGCGTCAATTGAGGTGGGATGGGGATAACCGGGTCCTCAGGGTCGATGCTCTTTCCATCCGCAAGCTCAGGGAGCTGCTCTGAGCCAGGGAGTCGGAACCAGCCCCGATGGATGCCCGCAAGGCGACGGATACCAATCTCTTGACGCTTTGATCCTCCGATTCTCCACCATGCCCACCAGTACAAGTCGCGGAACCGCCATGGAGCAAGACCGAAGCCAGTAACGCAGAAGAGCGCGTTCAAAATTTGCGAGTCGTATTCGATCCACTTCCTGCGTGGTGAGTTGATGTCGTCGCAGGTCGGAGTGCACATGGCCGGTGATGCATTGCAGAGAAGTAGGAACAACATGCCACCCCAGGCGACGACGTTCAGACCGTACAAGGTGATGAGGAAACCGGACGGCGTCAAGAACCACTTCCAGAACCCTTTCATGCCAATGGCGAATGATTGCGTCCAGGGAAGCTTTGGAGGTGGTATGTAGCCATTGGCATACTGCTGGAATGGTCAGTGGACAAAGTTGTGGTTGGAGTGGAATACGCACCTCAGAACCCATGTGTGGGTGCTGCGCAGCGCTTTCATTGTTCTTGGATCTCGTCGAATTGCTCTGTCTGAGATCAACAGACGCGTTGCCATCCTTCTTCTGTGTATCATGCTTTGCAGCTTCCTGGGCAGCTTCATGCGACGACTGGTGGTGTGTGCCCTCTTCCGTCAATGATGGAAAGGGCTGTGCACCATCCATTGGCACGGCAGCAGCACTCGTCTCCCTCGATGGCTTCATTCTATCCTCCTGGCTTGTGCGAGAACCTGCTCTGTGTCGCTGTGTATGCTCGTTCCATCCATCTGAGCCAAATGAGCCCCTGCGAATGTCTGCTAGTGATGGGGCCCTGGATGCGGTAGTGCCGGTTGCGGCCCACATCCCTGGCGGTGGATTGGACTCCATCAACTTTAAAGATGCTGTTCGAATCCTACCCGAAGCAGTCGAGACATTGGTAGAGGTTCTCTGGCGACGCGTGTTGGCTGGCGAGTCTGGTAAATTGGGATCGCGAATACTTTGGGGCTGTGGAAAGGGTACTGGTGTGGCTGTTGCATCTGGAGAGGCCATGTTTGGTGGCTGGAGGCTCAATGTGAGCAGCCGACATCAAGTGTTTTGTGATTGATGGCCAATTTCCAGATTGCGCGGTCGGCCAAGCTCGATGACCACTTGCGCAATTGGCAGCGGCGCAAATGCCTTGGCAGTAACCTTGCTTGTTAGGATCTAGCAATATGAGCCGGGTGGGAGCGTCATCATGGTCAATGGTAGAAAGGAGCCGGCTTGGTGTTGGCAAAGAGGCGACTGGCGACATGATGGCTATGGGCGTCACCTTCTTTATGCACGGTCGATTGGTCGCGGCCGTTCCATGCTGGCCCAAAAGTGGAGAACGAGTCGCCAAATTGCCCCTATTGGCAGCTGCACCCGCACACCCACGTCAACGCATGTCCAAGTCCAAGCCCAAGCCACACCCAGCCTGGAGCCGCGTATCAGCACCACGTTCGCGCTGTGCTGCGGCATGCGCTTTATCTATATGCATTTGCATTGTTTGATTGATACTGACAAACTAATCGACTGTAACTAATTCATTACTAAACACCTTCACCTCTCACTTCAAAGCAGAATGAATGTCGCACCGACAAGCGCCATGCCAGACACAGCCAATGCGAGCTTGAAAGACAATCCGTCGCTTTGCAGAGACGGAGATGCACCAGTCGATTGCTGAGGAGGCGATGATGATGACGATGCTGATCTTGATGGTGATGGTGCGCCTGTAGCTGATGCCCTGCCAGTCGGTGAACTGCCTGCAGGTGTGCTACCACCTGGAGCAGAGCTACCTGCAGCAGAGCTACCTGGACGACTAGCAGGCGTAGTGACGATGACACTTGAAGGGCGATCCGAGACGAGCGAGCTGGGAATGGGCGTCTCAAATGGCGGTATGCCCATCCAGCCTTCAGAAGTGCCTGAACCTTTGCCATGTTAGCACATGTCTGCAAGCTACAGAACCGTTGATGGTTGCGCACAAGGGGAACACGGCTCTTGGATGCAGACTTCGTAGCAAGGCATCGTCGACCTACCAGGCATAGACGTCTGAATGGTAAATATGCCCTCGGTCGTGGGCACTGGGCTGACGGATATGAAGGTCACGACACTGGGTGAAAGCTGGGCCACAGCGGCGCTAGCCACAAGCAGCAATGCGGTGGTGTAGGAAGCCAGCATGGTCAACAGAACAACAGGCCTTGTGCAGAATTGATTGAGTGGACAGACAGACAATGGGTAGAAACGTAGAGCAGGGAAGAGGAACGACCTTTAACAGCAAGCAGGCAAGCTTTGTTTGCGCAAGCTTGCGTGTCGCCTAGGCCTATGATGCTCTTGTGACTGGTGGGGCGTTAGTGAGAGGTTCGCTCCTTCCTGCAACAGCACAGCGGCACTCACATCTACGCCATGCGAAACACTTCCGCCGCCAATCACCAGTAACACGCCCAGCAAGACCAGCATCGCCCCCTTCACCCTCCTATCATGACGTCTCTTGCACACACAGAC
The DNA here is from genome assembly GCA_028456385.1 of Ophiosphaerella korrae. Classification (NCBI taxonomy): domain Eukaryota; kingdom Fungi; phylum Ascomycota; class Dothideomycetes; order Pleosporales; family Phaeosphaeriaceae; genus Ophiosphaerella; species Ophiosphaerella korrae. Next base: position 131,671 of record JALNQF010000090.1, on the reverse strand, counting down.
CCGGCAATCGTGCCCGCCCCAGTACAGCTGTCCTTTGCATCAGTCGATCCCAATCCGGCCGCTGCCTTGCACCTGCCCCAACTGCAATCGCTTGCTCTTCAGATACAGCACAACCTCGAGTACCAGCACCACTGGTCCCGCCTCCAAGCCCACACCCACTCGCCCATCACCAACAAGCCGCTGCCCCGGCCGCTGCTCTCTGGTCTGCCGCCGCAGCGCATCTACGTTCATCCGGACGAGCAGGTCGGGCTGCTGAAAGAGGCTGATCGCAAGAGGAAGGCGAACCAGGAGGCAGGAACGGCAGACACGGGCCTGCATGTCGAGACTGAGCCCGAGCCCGAGTGGATTCTGCCCACCAGACTGAACGAGAAATGGACCCTGCGCAGGCTTGCTGAAGTTTTTGATGCCATCACCGAGGCCCCGCCATCACTCGAGCCTGCTGCCGAGTCCAGACGCCCAGACCACCCGTGGAGGACCACCAAAAGAGTGCTACTGGCCACAGTCGACTCAGACAGCACCGTGGTCTATTACTTTGTCCATGACGGCGTTGTGAAGCCCCGCCAAAACTAAGCCTCTGCCTCACTTAGGAGACGTCAACACACGTAGTCGTGCCGCAGAGCAGGGGTTTTAATTCAATCATAGAAGCCAACTAACACAGCCTAGCCACACCAAACCATCAAACCACCAATTCCAAGACTGCCCAGCTCTAAGGGATCTCTGAATAGACAGTGTCGCCCGGCTTGGGCATCTCGTAGAACCGCGACATGTCCATCTGCTCCTCTGGAGGCAGTTGATGCTCCTCTGCCCATACCCTGACACTTTCATAATCGCGGCACCGGTGCTCCGTGTTAAAGTCAACAAATGCCATCGGCTTTGACGTGTTCTCTGGTCGCCACCACACTTGGCCGAGAACACCGACGTCAGGATTGCACATAAGCACCTGCCTCAAGGTGTCCAGGCAATGCGTCGTATGGACTCGCACAATGTATTCGCTATTCACAAACGCGCCTTTCTTCTCTGCCAGGTAATAGTCGTAGTTCCAATGCAGGGTTTTGCGCAGGAGATCCTGCGCCATATTAGCACAGAGTCGGCGATCCTAATTTAGAAAGGGGCCGTACCAAACAATGCAAATGATGCAACCCTTCAACGTTTGCTGGAAAACCACCACCGTATTGCTGGCTAATCTTGACTTGGTCATGGCGAAGCCCCGATTCCTCGGCTTCTTCCATAGGTATAGCAACGCTTCTGTCTGGAATCCATGGATCAGCACAAGCACTTCCGTAGGCAATATATACATACAGTTCACTCCTAAAGCGTTCCATGCCGCATCAACCTCCGGGCCTGCTGACTGCCTGTACACGTTCTGATGCAGGAAGCTCCCGTTGAACAACTTGTCGTGCCAGCCAGGCTTCACCTCCTTGACAACGGGCGCTGCTTTCGTCAGTCAATACGTTGACTTCATTCTCAAAACAGCTTACAATAGCGCGAAATATGTTGCATGCAAAACTCATCTGCATCAGCTATGATAGTACCCGCCCGGAGGCTAAACATCAACCACAGCCCTACACCAAGATAGACAATAGTGCTGAGCACTACAGTCTTCACGGCGGTTCTAATGCCACGATTGGGGCGGTCAAAGGCACTCGCCTTGGATGGCTCATGTGCATCTCTTGAAGACCGTGGCAAAAGGGTGTCGCTGTCAAGACTTCCTGGTTCTTCTCGAGGTAGTTGAGTGTGTTGGTGCTTGCGCTGAGCGCTGAAGAGACTGGCGAACATTGCGGCTTGAAAAGAGGACAGAGTTTCCATTCAAGATGACGCGAGCTTCTTGGAGAAGGCAATCAGCGACTGGGTAGGTTATGCCAAAACAACTTGTCTGAAGGACAGAAACTTATCAAGCCCTATGGCTTAGTGACAAAAGCGGGTTATGACGCCGAAGCGTTCCAGGCCTCCCGCAAGTATGACATGATATCGTATCAAAAACAGTGCGATAGCAAACGAATTTGGTGTCGATTGCTCGTGATGATCTTGAAGCCTGTCAACACGTTACTGGTGGAACGTTATACATCAGACCCGTCACCATTCAAAACGAAATGAACCTATAGATTCTGATGCGTCTTGACCATATGGCATTTGGAATACTGAGAGCACACTACCGGCGATAGTCGATTGTTGTCATCCCCGTATTTGTACAACAATCTATGGACGCTAGGTATTTTGCCGCCTGGCACGCGGAATCACCGTAACTATACAACTTCTATCATACATATAGATATCTGTGGGAACCTAGAGAATATAATTTGTATCAAGATCTAAATGAGTCTTGCTGCCCATGTCGTCACACCAATATACTTTCCAAATCGACCTGGCAAGCCTTATTTGGCAAGAGATGGAAGACATAACTGTCCAAATATCAAACCATAACACACTCTAAGATCACCTGACGACGTCTCAGTCGGCCAATCACTCAATCACACGAATCCAAGTAACATTATGAGTCGCACCCGTAAGGATAGCAACAGATCACAACAGCCTATGAGCAGCACAGCAACACATATCACCTCTATTCACACTGTGTACCACCCCACACCTTACCCGCCATCACAATCTCATACCTCACAATTTCGAGCACACTTGCTTGTAATTGAGTCTACATAAGGCCGCCCCAAGCAGCAGGCACCAAGTCTCCACACACAGCTCTGACACCTCGAGTTCCCAACCTAGAATCCATCCAACCTTGGACATCTGGCCCTACACAACATGCATTACATCCTCTTACTCGCCAGCCTGGCCACCACGGCTATAGCCGCGCCAGTGATGGTTGCAGACGATAGCAGCCCAAAGTCCGTCATGCAGAAGCAGAGGGACTCGGGCATGGCAGACAATGCGAAGTACACCACATACATCCCCTACGCAAAGTACGGCACATATCCTCTTCCTCCTGCCGAGGTTGCCGAAGCCGCGAACATGGGTGAGTCGCCACGCAAAGGGGAAAACATGGTGCTAAACGCCGTAGATCAAGTGAGCAAGCGCAGCATGGCCGACGATGTAAAATACATCACCTACATCCCCTACGCAAAGTACGGCTCGTACCCCCTTCCCCCCGCCGAAGGCGCAGCCGCCACACAACAGGAGTCAAGCAAGTCTTCCATTTCTCCTTGACCCAACACATCTAATCCCACTCACTAGCACTCAACATGAAGCGCGACTCTGAGATGTCTGACCTCGGCCCTTTGGCTGACGTCGATGAACTGCCGCGCGACAGTGCAGGAGCTGATTTGTTGTATGGCAAGTACAAGTAAGTTTGTTCTTCTGCCAGAGGTGGTGTTTTGTTAATGAGTGAAGTCCGTATGCAGCGTATGGGCGGTATCGTGGAACGGAGGGTGATTGAAAGGTGCGGTTGGTGGAGACGAGTGTGTAGTTGAGAATGATATTGTCGCTTGTTTTGATCTTGTATGTATGCGATGAGTATGCGGTGGGGCGGCGGCGATAGTACGTGTTGTTTTTGATGGTCTAGGTTCACTTAGTTTCCATAGGTGCCCTCTCAGTGCCAATATGATAAGATGAAAGACAGAAACGCGAAACCCGCATAATATCGATATACCGTTTCTAAACCCTCTCGTTTGTATCTAGATCCCATCTCCCACCGCCACCCAACCCATCCACTAACACTCATCCCTAAACACCCACTTTCCCCCCTTCCGCTGCGCCTCCAACCACCTCTCCCTAACAATCCCCCTCTCCGCCTCCATCGCCTTCTCCCGATCCCCCTCCATCTCCTGCGTCGTGGGAAAATCTACGCGCCAAAACCCGGGCGGCGTGCGCCTGCGCTCCCACCGCTCGCGATGCTTCCCCGCCTCGCCCGCCAACCTACGCGTGCGCGCCTGCAACACCAGCTCCTGTCGCTCGTCGACGGCCATTTGGGTAAACACCAGGTCGTCGTACGCGTCGCCGAGGTAGTCCTGCAGCAAGCGGTCTTCCTGTGAGGGCGCGAGCGCGGCCTGGGCCTGTGCGAAGGCGCGGAAGGTGGAGCCGCAGCATGAGGGCTTGGTGCAGCCGGGGAGACACATGCGGTCGCTGTGGGTGCGGACGGTGTCGGAGAAGGCGTGTGTGTAGCCTTGGTTGTAGGCTGGGTTGGGGCGGAAGTCTTGGAGTTTGAGGGCCGCAAGAGGTTTGGAACGGAGGGGGGTTTCGTTTTGGGGGGATAGGTGGGTGGCTTTGGGGGGCTTGGGACGGGGGATGGAGGGTTTCATGGACCATTGGGGGCGGGTGGAGGTGGGAGGGTCGCTGGAAGTGGTGGATCGAGGGTTGGATTGGGCGTCTTCGCGCGACTTGACTCTGGACTGTCGTGTCCTCATATTGCGAGTGTGCGGTGGACTATTTCGATCCTGCTCAGTTTTTATCTTCGGGATAACTGGAGTTAGAGCTTGGTTGATGTTCGTGGCATGCAACTGAGGATTGTTTGAATCGTGTAGTCTGCGGTTGAGCTTTACCAGGCTGGGAGCAAGTCTGGCTGCGTTCAAATCTACTGGGGGTGGCTCCTCTCCAGGCTCTGTAAGGATACGGTACTCGTTTTGTGTTTGGACTTTGGACTTCTTCATTCGTTTACTGGCATGTTCTGTGCCAGAATCTGTCACGACGTTTGGGTCAAGGTGTCTCAGAACTTTATCCGCATTTTGCGTCGCATCTGACGGCTCGCTAGACGCTCGGATTTCCGCGCTTGTATTTCCAATTTGGCCGGGACGAACAAGAACATTGGGTGTGTCGAACGAACGCCCAGTACGGGTATTTTCTCTCTTGATAGTTTGTGTGAAGAGGGCGCTACTCGACCTTTGGTGGCAAGATGCGTCAGTGACAGCTGATGGATCTGAAAACTGGCGTCTAGGACGATGCGGAGTTTGAAGTAGATAGGCTGCAGGGTCATCTAGATCAAATGTTTCCTTCCTTACCAGGCTATGAATACTGGGAGGACTGCTAGTTGGTTCTTCCTTCACTCGAAATGGCTTCGCAGGTGTGCCGTCCGAGGAGCGATCAGGGTATACTTGAATCTTTGTAGAATAGTCCCGCTTGCGTTTAAGACATCGAGTCGACACAAATTGCGGAAAGTCTTGGTCATCATCGGAGACAGTAGGAGCAGTCTGCATATTTATAGTAGTCTGCTCAGCGCTCTCGTCTACTGTAGTTTGGCTTGAGTTTATTTCAGTCGCCCGTTCATGCGACTGCACGCGTGTTACTGTATTCTTGTCGAACTTCGTATTTGTGGAGACGTCGAAAGAGGGGAGATCATTAGCTCGTGTTTGGGGCTCCTTACTAGGCTCGTAAGAGGTAGATGTTTTTGGTGTGACTGATCCACTCGGACTTCTGGCATGCCCAGGTTGTTGATCATTATGAGGTGGTGAAAACACTGATCTAGTTTGATTTTCAATGTCGGAAGCTGCGAGCGTAGAGATAGGTGCAGGTGATGAGAAGCCTAGCGCGGCAGGAGGTGTCCGAGTGGTTGCCATAGACCTCGGGCTAGATGGCATATGAGGGCGAGTATCCTCAGCATGGAGGGCGGCGGACAGCTTCGATCGGTGTTCGTCGGCCTCTATCTCACTCTTTGGCTTGTGCTTTTGCCGTCCAGACTGACGATCGGCGTACTCTTGCCATGCACGTACACTTTCTTTCATGTCCTTGTTCTTCTGCATGACAGCACTGTTCTTCCTCTCCAGGTACTTGATTTTTTGTGAGAGATCCTGGTATTTTTTGCTGAGCGTATTATATTTCTCCTCCAGATCATCATGTTCTTCTGTAGAAACGGGGGATTCCCCTCCCGTCGCTTTCTTGGCAACATGATCAGTTCCTGAGGTGGTGTCGTTGGTCAAATACTCTAGCTTTTCCTTGAGTCTTTCATTCTCCGAGGCTAGGTGTGAATTCTTAACTACCTCATTTTCAATGTGGCTGAATAGGATTTGTTGATTCTCCTCCTCTGCCGACTTGTCAGCCCGTCCTTCTCAAACTTTAAGCATACATACTCTGCTTCAGCTCTTTCTCATGTGTTTCCTCTCCTGAAATTGTGTTAGCAAATTTCATACAGTACTTAGGCCTACGAACTCTTCTTCCACTCCTCTTCTAGGTTTGGTGCAATGACCTCATCATAGACGCGTGTCCACAGCGCTTTATTCTTCGCGATCCACGCAGGGAAATCGGACATATCTCAGTTCACTGACATTACCGAGAAAGATAAGTCAATCAATGAAAGCTTGCTTTCATCTGAAATTCTAGCAGTGATGTGTGATACCAGGCAACTAGAGAGCCCTTGGACATGGACAACACGCTAGCGCGTCGCGCAGTCACGTTGGACTTTAGCCAACGCACGGATCACAGATGGCGCGATATCGATAAAGGCCACCACGGTGCTGAGACTAAAGATTCCTTATATTCCCTTGCTGGTCAGATGATGAAGAGGACGTGTAACGAGGACTATGATGGTGTGCGCCCCGCCAAAGTTCGTCGTGTAGCAAAATTTGATAGACTCTCAAAACTTAGCGACGAGCTGCTAGTGCGCATCTTGTCATTCATTCCAGTTGCCTCACTTCTCGTGTGCCAGAGGTACGAGTCGCCTTCCCGGTGTTAAATGTAGAACTAACTTAGAGAAGATTGTCGCATAGGTTCAGTCGCCTGGCAGTGGATTCAGAGCTCTGGAAAGCCGCTTACTACCGAACATTTGTCCTGCCACGAGCATCGCGCATACCTGGCATAAAGGGTGCTGGCTTTACCGGCCGCTTACATTATTCTTCAAAGTTGTCCAAGTGGCTGGATGACGGAAATCTTGTCAAAGATGGAGTTAAGACGCACTGGAAGCAACAGTACCGGCTGCGGCACAACTGGTCGCAAGGGCAATGCGCTGTCAGCGAGATCATGGTCGCCGAGAGGCCTCCAGATCCGCCCCTACTCGCCATGATGTCAAACAGTACTATCTTCGCTGCCGATTCTATATCCGGTTTACGAGCATGGAACTTGAAGAATGAACGACAGATGCTAGCAAGAGCGTCGCTAAGTACACCTGGGACCGAGACTTTGCGCCTACCGATATCCATGGCTATAGACTCATCAGAACTCACTGAAGCTTGCAACAGAGTTACTGTAGGTTTCGAGGACGGCTCATTTTCCTTGTATGCTCTCCAGGAAGATCGTCACGGATTTTCTTGCTTGTTCACGCATCCGCCATCGATCAACGGCGCTTTGACGGCCATAGCATATTCTTCGCCATACCTTCTGACCATGACCGAGGATCATTTACTATCGCTCTATGAATTTGGAAACTCTGTGGATTACCCCTTGACCCTGCAATCTCCACAGCTTCTCTATTCACTACGTTCCTACGCTGTATGGCCTCCAGTATCTTTGTCTTTGCGCATAACGACGACGAGTATGACCGCTGCAATCGCATATTCGCTTCCAACATACCTTTCGGGATGGACTGTAGGTGTACAAGAATTAAGACTTTCACAGAAAGGCGAATTACTCGAGTCTCGATTGGCTACCGCAGCGAATGAGCATTCCTTCACGCTCTCTGCCCACCGCTCCACATCATCACCATCCACGCGGTCATCATCGCCATTCCCAAGCAGTTCTCGGGAAGCTTCTCTCACAAGCGACCCGAGCACCTCGAAACCCACTTCAATGTCATACTCGCACCCATATCTTCTTGTAGCTCATCCCGACAATACACTCTCTTTATACTTAGTCAAGTCTACATCCTCTGCGCTTTCAATTAACTCCGGCAACCGACTTTGGGGCCACACTTCTTCAATATCTGGCGCGCATGTTGGTATGCGTGGCAAAGCAGTATCTGTGAGCAGACTGGGTGACGAGCTGAGGGTTTGGGATCTGGAAGGAGGCATTTCTTCTTTGAAAAACCGACGACGTTTACGAAATGGCGATATGAGTGTAAGGGTCCAGCCCTCAAAGGCCGGGGATAATACGGACCTTGCCGAGGAAGATTCATCGCAGCCAAAGGCTGGATTGCGAAACGCGCTTGATCAAGGCTTTGATGATTCAACCATCAGCCGTGGTTGGGTAGGGTTTGATGAACAGAATGTTATTGTGCTTCGCGAGAAGAGTGAAGGCAGCCAGGCATTGGTCGTGTATGATTTTGCTTGATCTCAAAACGAAAGAATCCACAGTCCATTCGATCCAACGATTGGCTACTAACCGCCCAATTCATGAGACAGATCAACTCTGCCTTGCCATATCGCTTCCGGTGGCACTCTTACATCGGTTTAAAGACGGATTTGGAAACAACTCTCGTGACCCAAGGCGCTCATAGACCTGGTAGCGTGCAGCCACGTATAGTTGGACGACATCGGTTCCGCCGCTTGTGCAGTCTGAGACCAGCCACGCCTACGGCTCACGACTTGCACGTTACCAAGCGAGGCCCCTCCAATGACGTGGACACAAATGAGGACCCTAAGCGCGAGGCTCCCAGAACCGATAGCCTGTGTCGCGCATCAAGCGGAAAGTGTCGCATCTACTCGCTGTGTGTACCACGATTGTTCCGTTCCCTCCAATTCACAGGATATGGTAGATTCTTTGACGGATTACATTGAACAATGCATAAGTAAACGGCAAGCTAGTCTATCTTTAGCCTAGGCCACTTCCGATAGGCCACTTCTGATTAGCGCAACACGCACTTGAAAGGAAAATATCTGTCCCGCAGGTGCCCCTCGCTTTCCTCTCTTCGACACTCCCAGAAAATCAGATCTGTACTCAATTGGCGGCGTGTTTGCTCGTTGAGGTCCGCACGACAGTTAGTTTTCTATCTTACGGCACGACTTTACCTTCAATCACACTCTCTACTTAACGACTTTACGGTATGCTCAATTTCCCGCGCCACGGCGCGTATGTCGCGCCTGCCGCAAGCACAGGCTAATGAACTCAAGGTCTCTTCCTCAATTTCACCGAAAATGGATTATCAGGCCCCAGCAACTGGCGGTGGTGGTGGCAGCCGTGGCTGTTACAACTGTAAGTCGAATCCCTTTTTGCCACAATTACTCGGCGCAACACCCACCGGCAACCCCGCGCCCACCTCCCAAGCGAGGCATCACGACCCATTAGAGCAGACTGATTGACAAATCGGTTGACCGACTACCATGAAACATACTTCCTAGATTGATCCTGCTCAGGAAATTTAGCTGGTGCATTTTGTTTGGTGTTTACAATTTCACCTCATCGCTTTTCACACATTACATCACCTCCTTGCATGCCAACTTACAAAAAATTAGGTGGAGATTCATCTCACCGTGCTGCAGAGTGCCCTACTAAAGGTACCCCGACCTGCTACAACTGCGGCGAAAAGGGCCACGTGAGCCGCGAATGCCAAAACCCCCAGGCTGAGAAGACATGCTACCGCTGCGGTGGTACTGGCCACATCAGCCGTGAGTGCACCAAGGAGGGTGGAGCTGGTATGGGTGGTGCCGGCGGCGCTGGTGGTGGTCAAGAATGCTACAAGTGCGGTCAGCGAGGCCACATTGCCCGCAACTGCACTCAGGGTGGAGGTTATGGCGGAGGAGGTTACGGTGGTGGCCGTGGAGGCTACGGTGGCGGTGGCGGTAGCGGTGGTTACGGCGGTGCTCGCCAGACCACTTGCTACTCCTGCGGTGGCTTTGGTCACATGAGCCGTGACTGCACCCAGGGCCAGAAGTGCTACAACTGTAAGTGAATTATGGTGCCCCTGCTTTAAAAATACTAATATTATGCAGGTGGTGAGGTTGGCCATCTTTCCCGAGACTGCCCCCAGGAGACCACCACTGAGCGCGTGTGCTACCGCTGCAAGCAGCCTGGCCACGTTCAGAGCGCTTGCCCCAATTAGAGTCGTCATTCTGGATCACGTCGATGTCTTTGATCTGGAGTAGTTCTTGATGCCATGGTTCGCCTTGTCGCGTGCGATCCGGCATGTTCGATTTTGAGAGATTGCCGCCATGATTTACGAATCATCGACACGATTACGACTTTTCCTTTCTTGTACATTTTCTCATTCTACGGCTTGCTGCCGTTTTTCGACGCTTACACGAAAAGCATATCATCGCCCGGCATGATTGGACTTGGTTCTTACCGGCTGGCCGAACGTAAAGAGAGTTGGTTTCACGGAAAATTTCTCGAATCAAGATAATTTCTGCATTCGGTGGGAGATACATTGTGGGTGGATAGGAGAGCGGATACCTCTACGTGAGCAAGGAATGGGAGTGGTTTGTCCATGAAATAGGAGAGCGAGCTCCTTTGGCGAAGATCCAGATCATCCCCGACTTTCATCGGATAGTCGGGGAGTCGGATCGAAGTCGTAGCATGAAGAAATTGAAACGCTTCCCTCCTTCTGGAAGGGCTCCTTCAGACGCTAGAATGTGTGTATGTCTCTTTGATTATATTGTATGCGTGACCATGCGATGAGAAATGGGTTCCCCTTTCTCGGGATTCGTCTAGTCTCCTTTCACAGAAAGCCTAGTGGGCTCTTCTTGTCCCGATGCTGTTTGCTGACTTCCATTGGTACACACTATCAAATGCAATCGAATGGTCGAACATGCCTTGCCAATATTTGCTTTGTTGCGGAAAATGAGAACGCTTTCATAATACACATTGTCAACCATTATAATATCCCGTATTCCTGTTTGTAGGCTTGGGCATTACCGTGAGTAATGAATGATCGATGTTGGCGGGTGACGCCAAGCAATGACAGACTAGTCTGTTTACAGTCCATCTTTATCAAAACAAGTCCACTCACCTCGACACTACCAACTGCAATATCAACGACGCGTCAACATAACACTTTACGCGCTCGGTGACTAGTCGCTACAAATTTTCAGTATGGCGCCTCACAGGAAACGCGAGAACCAATTCTACAACGTTGGTGTACAAGGAAGGTGTGCAAAACAATGTTTCCATGTATCGCGTACACGACTGACAATCGCAGAAAAACGGGAATCACAGTTGAAGATCGAGGCGTGTACGATGAACACGGCCTGGAACCCATCTCGGGTTTTTTCTCTTCTCCAGAGAAATCGCCACCAAAACGCGGGGATACTGCAACTGCCTCTGAGTCGATGGATATACAAGAAAGTATGATACACCCAAATATTAAGGCTACGCGGTATGCGTAAGCCATTTAAGAGATGCGCTGACCTATTCTAACCGTAGGCTCTATTCCAGACTTTACAAGTGCAAAACAAATCTTGCGCAATGATCGGACGCGTCTTCCTCCACCACGATCACGATCGCCAAAGAAGACAGCGCTTGGGTCTTCACCGCGCCGACAGTCTTCCATGGCACCACGAGGCAGCTCGATTGGGCTTTCCAGCCCGGCGCGCGCTGTTTCACACCCCGCAGTTGCCAGGCGCCTAGACTTTGAGCAGGATGAATCGAGTTTACAGGAGACGCCCGCCCTCAGCGGCTCCGGGCAACGCCGTGGAAAGCGCGCGAGTGTCTATGACATACCGGAGGACGATTCACCAATGGCACAAAGTAGCGCTGCGCTCGAAGAAAGTTTTGTACAAGGGGAGATTACGGCAGCGGAAGAGTCGACGATTTTCAATGTTGATATAGAGGAGAGCTTCAATGCTCAAATCGGAGATGATACAACCGCTGGATTAGAGGCTGTCGAAAACCTGGCGGACTTGGAAGAGTCGGAGACTACACCAGAACCTGTCAAAGAGCCAGCAAAGAGGGGCAGGAAGCGGAAAAGTGATGTCCTGGAACCAGTGCGAGTGGAAGTTTCTAGTGCGGCGAAGACACAGAAACGCAGCGCGGCTCCAGACATTGAAAATAAAAACAAAAAACCTGTACTCGCTCCAGCTGTCCCTTCACGACGATCAAAGCGGGTCTCAGACATAACTGAGCAAGATCTGAGCACCCTGAGCGCAGTGGCTGAAGAGCCACTTGACAAGGGACCAGCACCTTCAAAGCGGCGTGGTCGACCGCCACGTCCAAAGCCAGACGTGGAAAAGGAAAACACACTCTCGACAAAATCTACGAAGAGTGCAGTTATGAAGCCAAAAACAAAGGAGGTATTTAAGAAGCCTTCTTTGCCTGCTCCAAAAGTTAAAGAGAAGGCGGTTGCGAAGCGCAACCCGAAGACCAAAGCAACTGATCAGGTAGCTGAAGTGAACAAAGACTCTGGCAAGCTTGTAGATGTGCATGGCCACCCTCTAAGTAAGAAGGACATAGACCAGATGTCTACCATATCAGCCGGATCACGCTATGGACGAGGACGACACCTGTCGGTTTTTCGCGAGCTTGAGCCTGAGGCAGTGGCACGAGTTGGACGAACTGGTAGACACCGCGTTGCGCCTATTGATTTCTGGAAGAATGACCGAATCGCGTACGACCTAAGTGGCAGCATGACATCGATTGTTAAGAATCAAGATCCCGAGCCAGAAGTCAAAAAGTACAAGAGCACGGGGGCAAGGGGTAAGAAGCGAAAGCTTACTGCGATCGAAGAAGAAGAGATCGAGCTTGATCCTTGGGAAGAAGAAGGTATTTTAGTAGGAAACTACAGAGATTTTGATCCTGCTACAGACGCCACTTCATCAGACATTATCGAAGATAGTAAGTTGTCTGGGCTCAAGCAAGTATGAACCAAATATTCACTGACGCCGCGCAGAGATAGCATGGGCTCAGAAGGGCATTCAACCCGTTGATGTCCCAGATGGTTCCTTCCAATACACGAAATTATCTTCGGCTGGATCATTCTTCAATTGGGGTCTTATCGAGCTTCGTGCAGATCAAATGAAGCGCACGAAGAACTCACGCAAAATGCACATGGTCTTCAACGTGCAATCTGGCACAGTTGAGGTCAAAGTGCATGAGAACGAGTTTACTGTGCATAGAGGTGGCATTTGGCAAGTTCCTCGAGGTGAGTTCAATGTTTATTTTCTTGTTTGTCGTGTGCGTATGCAGCTTTCCACCACCTTTCTCTCCGGATATTCAGCAAACCACTGAGCAATCTCTTCGGTCTGCTGTTCGATTTCGTACGATGGCCGCCACTTTGCACTTCAACAGCAGTTTGGATATAGCTTGTCCTGTCATTTTCCATGTTACGTGACTGCGGTCACTACTTCTGCAATTGTCACACAAAGCGGACCAGGGGTGGTCAAGCGAGCTCACTCTTTTTGTTACCTGCAGACTGTGGCGCCGGAAGACATGCGCATCAATGCAACATTTGGCGCTGTGCTGTGTGCCCCTCGTCAGCCGACAGTTTTGTGTCGTTCGGCCTGCATGGCGGCTACGGCGCACAAATCTACGTCCCCTGGGCATGTTCTGCGGAGGCACTGTCACATGTCTTTTGTTTTTCGTTGTGGCGCGTGACAGCTCTTTTGATTCGCGCTTCCTGCGGCATTTTATAACAGAAACTGACCTATCGCATCAGGCAATACCTATAGTATCAGGAACGTCGGCAGCGGAACGGCACGCGTCTTCTTCGCCCAGGCTCGTGAGATGAACGTCGAAGAGTAGTCCCGGCAGGACCTCAGGCCGATTAAGTTTCAATCTCGGTTAGGCATATGGAGAGCGAAGAAGCGGTGTACATTATGTATGCAGCCGTATCATCGCATGAATCTTGGTGCCACGATCTGCTAGAAGATTTTCTGTCTTGCACATGATGGTCCAGTGTTCTGGTTCGGTGTTCTGGTGTGGAGGCGTGGGGCTGGCGCTAGGTATATCGCTGGGTGTTCGCGAACCCACATAGGGTTCATCTGAACGAAGCCCCATGGCGTCGCAAGTGCGAGTGGATAACCGGCTGCGTAAACATGCCATCACATGGACGTAGATCGCTACTGGCCTGTCTCGCTAGAATTTTGTGGGGAAGCTGTATGATGCAAATGATGTACACTATATTTGGTGCTGAGCGAACAACCTGCGGATTCCCCCCTTTCTATTCTGATGGCCGTATGCAAGCGAGGAAAATGCTTCCATTCTCCGAGTTCCGTACCTATCTTGAACCAACCCAGATTTTTCAATGGCAACACCTGTTCACCGCCACTTTACCCCTCCTCACCGCTCCCCCGGCATCCAGGTTTTCCTCTCGATTCCCACCTAGATCTCTAATCATCCCGGTCCCGGTTACGTGCCATCTGACCAATTTGAACGCAGGAACTTGTAAGGCGGAAGCGAATGTAGTACAAACGACATAGGCAGCACCAATGCTAGCCAAGCGAGCCATGCGGGACAGTGGGGGTAGTTCAAGTTTGGCAGCACCGGGTCTCACGAAAACAGACTGGGACCAGCAATGCAATGGGCGGTCTGAAGGGCCAATACAATGCGGTGGCAGTGCCTTGTCCGTGTCCGAGGACCTTGAAGAAAATCAGGTCCTAGTGGATTTGGAATGCCATGTGCGTTCCAGCAAGTGACAGTTCGCAACGTTACCTCAAGCTTCTGGCATGCCGCAGCCTCGGGTACGTACTGCTTATGCCTTTGTGCGACCACACTGCACATTTTGCTTGGAGGGGCATCAGCATCACACCACAACACACCACAACACACCACATCCCTCCTCTGCGGGTGAGGTGCCCATCATCCCTGCCCCCTTCAAACGTATGCGGGGTTGGCAGCCAACAAGCACGCTGCCGCAAGTCCCAAGCCGCTCGTGAAACCATGAATGAAGCGGTGATTGACGGAAACAATGATCAACGGTGTGGCTGGGTCGTTTTGTGGCGCTGAAATCCATGCCCAAATGTTCCATTCCGAGGCGCTGGGATGCAGATTTGCGGAAAGAGATGCCAATGGCTCGCTCGACATTCTGCAATTGACCGGTGTGATGCGAGGCACGTATGTGTTCAACAAGTCACGTACAGCTTCCGGTGAAGATAGGGACATGAAAAAGAACTGGGTTTTAGAGAGGTTTTGGGCACCGCACCGGGAGTGCGCGTCCGGTAAAGAAAAGTAAGCCCAGTCGAGCACAAGATAGAGACTTGGACCTCTTCTCTGTACGCCCACACACAACCTGGACTTTTCGGCAGTCGAAGCCTAAATGGATGGTGAGCGACATTTTGCACTGGCTCCAGAGTGATTGAGGTTAGAGCGAGGCGGGGGCGACAAAGTATGCTTGTAAGTTTGCCAGCATACCCTAAGAGCCGAGAAGAACGTTGCTTGTGGTCTTCGCTGAATCCCAGCCTCGCCCTTCCATACCCCCTTTGAAACATTTGATGCCAGTGGAAGCGCTGACATCGTGGTGCCCTGTCCCTTCATCTCCCTTTATCGACGCAGTCGCTTAACCCGTTTGTACGATTCATTTCCTCCACCTAGCTTGAATCATCTCCCGTCTTTTTTCGTCTCACTTTACTTTCCTTATTGGGAGGCGCAATCGCGATCGGCGCTACCAGGTTAGTCGGCAAGGAAGCGATCATTCCGAGATCGTGATGTTTCGTTGCCCGAGTCATGGCTGCAAATGACAAGTTAGTTCTTGAAGCACGTTCACGCACCGGAAGGTTTGATGAACTGCGGGTTCCCAGCCGATCAGGCACTGTACATCATGTGCATCTGTTAGCGGCCCGCATCCTGAGTAGGACAAAGTCTTGCATTCATGGGATGGATGCACATTGCTCATTTCTTGTCGGTGCCTAACAATTTGCATTCAGCAATGCAAATGCTATTGATGGAAAATGCAATTGCAGCTGAAAGAATCGTACGTGTGGCTGTGATGATTGTTTTTTGTTCTCGTGGTGGCTTGTTTGAACGCCGTGCCAACAGGCATCCACAGCGCGAACTGCGGATGCGGCCCAAATTGACTCGCTTTGGTTGGGAGTGTGTAACGATCTAGCATCAAGCGTTCAGGGCTGCATGCTCGTTCTTTTCGACCATGGTCAGTCTCAAGATGGTTGCATTGGTCCCTGTTTGTGCATGCTTCTTGAGAAGTGTAAAGGAAGGTGTGCCTTGTCGGCGACATAACGCCTACACTGCCGAAATGATAAGGGGCAAGAGAAGGTTCTTCTTAGGCCTTCTAGCCTGTGTCAGAGTGAGCTAGGTCATGGATAATGCGAATTGGTTGGCAGGATCCGTTGCAAACCATGGTTCGCTGCCGAAAACGGTCGTGTTTCGGATGTCATAGAACGGTTTTGTGCGAGATGGGCGATCCCGGCAGATCGCAATTTAACTGGTTCACTGCCACACGGCGGAAAGATGGGTTCATTCGGATGCGCTTCCCCTGGGAGGTAACCTCGTGTATATGAAAAGAAAAGTGGGGATTTGTGTACTGTCGTGTGTCAACCTGATGATGATGGGTCAGACATTTTGCGACTCATGTTCCTCGTTTTGGGCGAACACATGTGGTGACGATGCTGGTTGCAGAGCATCGGCAAGTCTTCTCGAAGCAGATGATAGCTGTATCGACTACACACGAAGGCCTGCCTACGCAACATTGGGCATGGTTTAGTTCTAAGGCCCGCATGCACAATTTTACGCGTTCGAACATGTTCGCAGGTGGTGGTAGCGGCCGCCATGTAACCCTCTGCCGAAGAAGCAAGTAAGCCCGGGAGATTGAGCAAATCGGACAAATGGCATGTTCGTCTCGTCTGTCGTGCTCCATGAAATACCATACACCAGGTTCTTCGGTGGTTCTGTTCGGCATTGATGTTCATGCCGGACATCTGCCTGAAAGGACGAACGCTCGCTATGCACAAGAGAGCGCAACAGTAACCGCATGCAGCGCCTTCTCCAAAGCATGAGGATGTTCTAGAAAAACAAGGGAAGGTAAGCAGCACTCAACTTGAGGGGTGTGGAGCGCTGGCGACGAAGAAGCCGCGAAAATTGTCATGCTTGCGCCGCGTTTCAGATGCGAGTGGGGAAGCGTACAGGACGAGTAACAAGCTCAGCCTTGCGGCCGAAGGTTCGAGAAAATTTCCCCGAACAAAAACGGGGTGGAGCTGGAGGGGACAGGGTGCAATCCTGACGGCATGCCAGGTATCGATAACATGACCAGCGAACGTCGGCGATCCCTACAACCAGCTTAATCTGCTTTCAAGTGGGGTCACTAGAGGCCATGAACCGGTGTCTGCGCTGTCAAAGTGACATGGCGTTCTAAAATAAATCAGGCATGGTTTGATGGGGTTCATGGCTGCAGCAAGTTCATGCACCCTCCATGTCGGTCGGCCCTACCTACCATACCGTCCGCATGAGGCTGTGCGGATGACAACGCACTCACAACACCATCTTCTCAGGGTTGCTTGCAATCGATGAAAGCGGTGACAGTGCAGCCCAGAGGAGCCACGTAGCCGCATTTTTGACCGACTTGAATGCAAGCCGCCGCTGCATACGTCATTAGTGATGGTCTGGGGTAGACGAACTGCGAAGGCGGTGGGAAATTTTCTTCCCAGCCTCTGCCATGCTGTTCACCGCCACAGATTGTGGGCATGGGATGCTTGACTTTCACCTGGCGACCAGTTTGCAAGTTCCAAAGTGTGTGACTCAGTAGTAGGGTGCTTTCGGCCGCCGGGCTTCGACGACGTTGCAGTCTCGAGATGGTATGGACAATGCTGGTCGCCAGGAGGTGTATGCGTTGGCGAAAAAAAAAAATGCTGAGTTGCTATGACGCGGGAGGAAAGTCTATACTAGGTGTAATACTGAATATACTGACAGGCTGATGCTTGGTGGAAAAACTACAAAGTAATATGATGGATATCCTCGCCACGCTATGCCCGCTGGTTCTTATGATGGTATAGTAATAGGAAATGAAACGCTGCTGAAAATGCACAATCGTTACCGCACCAATGGAGTGTACAACAAACAAGTACAAACAAAGTAAAAAAGCAAGATAGAAAATCCAACAGAACCCAGCGCTATGATCTTGTGTACTCTCGCAATGCAAACAAAAAAAAAAGTTCAAGCAAAATGCCGACCCTACCCACGCTAAATGCCACAATCATGCTGCCCCATGGTTATGATCTGTGAAATGGCCCTCCCACTATGCATCCCAGTGGTTGTCATGAATCTATTTCTTATCCCTCTCTTGTATATTCCAATTACACCCATGCTTATTCCGGTTCCTGCCCGAATTGTGTGCTTCCCACCTCTTTCTAAACATCCCTAGTCTTGTCAGACAGCGATCAAGGCCTAGCAGCCGCGGGCGGGGATGGCATGGCGGAAGGTCTCTCAGCTTCCTCTGGCTCCCGTTTCATGCTCTTAATGCTTCCAGTTCCGCTGTGTTGTGATAATCGGTCCGGACTTCTGAAACCTTGGCTACGAGTGTCCAATTCTGAACGCGATGAACCTGCATACTCATCTTCCCGTCTTTTTCTCTGAAGCGGCTCAATGTAGCTAGATGCATCGGCTTCGCGCTTCATACCGGATTTAAGGTCAGGTACAGGTGCAGTTCTAGCGCCACTAACCAAGTCCTCTGCAGAAGCTGCTTGTATCTGAGGCAACGGTTGGCTGAGTTGAGGTGGAACGCTGGATCTCGACCGTGGGTCTGCTCGTCTGCGACTAAATGAGCTGTTCCTTCGTCGCCCTTGGCTTGAGCCGCTATCTGTTCGTTGATGGTAACCGTGCAGTGGGCCTTGGGGTAATCCTGGCGGTGGCTGATGTTGCTGCGCAGGCATTGGCGGTGGATTAGGCATCAATTGAGCGGCGTTTGCAGCTGTGAAGCCATGCGAGGTCGGAGCAGGCACAACAGGCACCTGCGAGGGGGAACTGAGGCCCGTGCCTGTCGCAGACGGGTGCAGCTGAAAGACAGGAGCATTGGCACGTGCGCTCATTTCTTGTTCTCCTAGTTGCCAATGCATTGACTCAGCAGACCGCCACGGTATGCCCATTTCGGTCGCTACTTTCTGCCACATCTGATCTTTGAATCTGGTAGCATGTTAGCCCTACACTTAGATAGATCTTTGACCCTTGTTTCGTACACGGGATGGAAGAGGGGTGTGTAAACCAAAGGTGTGCGAAGTCTAGGATGACTGTCGACGGAAGGGGCAATAGACCAAATTCATGCAAAGTCACACGCAGCTGTGACTGCCACCAGGTAGTCCAGGAATTTGTTTTACATACCGAGCATAGAGTCTTGCAAGTTTGTTCTTTTTCTCTTCGTCCCAAATCGCACGCTTTTCGAGATAGTTCTGATACCGCAAACGGCAGGAGATGGAGCTTCGGCCGGGCAGACGTTTGGCGATGTCGTCCCACTTCATCCCCTGCCCTCGTAGTTCAATGGTAAGATTATCTTCTTCTGGAGTCCACTTGGATTGCTTCTTTGCAGGACTCTCCTCAGGTAGTGGGGTTTGCGAAGCCTGTCTCTTGAGAGCTTGAGGAGGAGAGCCATTAGTTCCAGGGGGGCCTTGATGGAGGCCCGGGTGGCCTGGGTGGCCTGTATAGAGGGGCCGAAACTGAGGGTGTGATGAAGGATCCTGATGTCGTTGAAGCTCTGAGATGGCGGGCAAGACTGGCCCGCCTAGCATAGGTCCAGGTCCGTGTGGGGCTGAAGATGTTGGCACCTGGGCAGGATAGGCAGATGTTGGACCATAGGACAGCGGTGGTGCATAAGCGGGAGATCCAATAGCATAGGCGGGCGAGGCTCCATGTGCAGGGGATTGAGTGTAAGCAGAGGGGGCAGTTGTGTATGCCCTTGTTGTTGCAGTTGAGTTGGAGGTTACCGATGTCGAACTCTTCTTGCTTGCCGGTGATTCAGAGCCCCGCGGCTCGAGGAGTAGATTGATATCCACGATGGGCGAGAGCGACTGGCAGCGAGCCAGCCCATAAGACAGTAAGTGATTTCTACGTTTCCAGCTCCACCTACGCTAGGCGTGTCTTGGGAATATCTAGTGAAGATGGTTTGGAGGGAGCTAATGTTAGGATAATAGAAGACAGTGGCAGCTGCGAATACTGCGATGTACCTGTAGTAGATAGATGACAGGCAGGTTGGGCGTGTTCGGTGTGTTGGAAGACTTGGAGGGAGCCTGATCAAGCGTAGCAAGTACGAGAGAGGAGCAGTATGGTGGCAGCTCAGTTGTGGCGTTGGGCTTAAACAAGGCAGAAAGCTGTGTTGAGGAGGACAGCAAGAAAGGAGGAAGTTGGAAGGTTGGCGAGACGAATGTTTCGATAAACAATAACAGGAAGGCGCGACGAGGATCAATAGATGGGTTGATGAGTGTGAGACGGAACGGATGGAGATCGTGAGGCGAGTGATCGAATAGAGCTAGTTGTGTCGGTACTTGTCGAAGTGACAAATGACGAAGTACTTTGAGACCTTCACGTTGTGAGTGGTTGCCCGGCTGGAGCTATGTGCAGGGACACCGTGACAGGGTTCTGAAACAGGCCAACCAAAAGGTCAGTCAATGACAAGCGTGCTGAGCCACTGGCTTTGCAGAGACGAGAGGTCGAATACGTCGTGTTGGGGATGATGTTAAATGCAGGCAAGCAAGTGGAGCACGGGGTATGAGGTACTTGATAGCTGCATGGGTATTGTAAATAGAGAGGTCTAACATGCAACAGCTATTACTAGCAGCATGCATCTTGTCAACTGGCCCTAGCACCCAGCCGCCTCACTGTGGTAAGGATTCCAGGAGCTTGGGTTCAGGATATTCCCTATGGTGTTTCTGACTTGACCCTTGACTACCTTCGGCGCTTTACGCCTCTTGACGACTCGTACTGGCGCCGCCACATTGATGACCACACAGACCATGCCGAGGAAGCACAGCTGATCTGATCTCAGGAAGCTAAGCGAAAAGCCAAAAAGAAACACCCAAAGAGCCCAAAGTAATACTAACGCTAGCCTGCTACAAAAAGCAGATGAGTTCCGGTGCGCTCCCAGCAGGGGACAATGCTAATGACGTGTTCCCCCACCCCAAACCATTGCTCTCTGCTCTATCTTTCTTCTCCCATAACTGTAATATCCACCGGCTCCATTGTCTGGGCGTCATTTGCTGCCCTTTCTTCTCATTAGGCCTCAATGCGCCCCAAGACGGGGCTTTGGCGCCTGCGTTGTTCAGCCAGGGCAAGGGAGCTGTCATGATCATTAGGTTCGCCCATATCGTAGCCCAAACAAGCGTGCGAGAAAGGGCAGCGAATCAGGCGCGGAAAAGCGGTGTGAACTCCCAAAGAGATTCGCTGAACATCGCTTCAGAGTCAGGTTCGGGTGCAGCAAGCACGATGACCTGGCGCCGCGCGAACAAGATCTGCGGCAGCCCTCGGTCTGCCCTACGGCAATCATACGCCAAAAGGGTCACTACCGAACCTCGCCTTGCGAACGCTGACTTCATTCTGGCGGAGTAAATGGTGATGTGTTCAATCCTGAAGCTTGACCACGTCAAGATAGCACTCTGTACTTGGATTTTGACCATCAAGTACTTCCTGCTGTCAACTCTCGGTGAGCGTCCATGTCCGTCAATCCTCATTAGACGTTTGCTTGGACAGACAAGCGGTGAACTGCCATACACGTTGGATGGGCGTTTGGATGACCGCCCCGGCTTGACCCGTTAGCCATCATGGACCTGTACAACTAAGACACGTGAGACACCGCTTCGCCGGACTGCGGCGGTGCTGCTGTGCTGTCTTGTGCACAGGGACCACGTTGTTGGCCGTTGTTCAGTGGCTTGCCCCAGGCGTACCTGGGCCAGATCACGATACCGGAAGCAACCTTTCTGGCAGCAATGTGCCGGCCATGCCATCGCCGCAAACGGAGAGGTCCCAAGATGATGCACATGGAACGGTGAAAGGCGCTAAAAGCCGGTCGCGTGTTGGTCCATGGTGGAGTTGAGGTTGAGATGGGCATTGGCAATGACAGGGCTTTCGGTCTTAATTTCCTTAAACGCCCGAGGTGCATTAGGTCGGCATGGAGCGAACAGTGGCCCTGTGCGCACGACGCCAAATAATAAAGGCATCGCCGACGGCTTGTCCTGTGGTTGATGAAGGGTAACCACGCTCCGGCGAACCGTCTCGCATGCCGGCTTCTGGTGCCTTGTTGGAGCCGGCCTGCGGTCCTCATTGCATTGCGTGTCACAGCCTCCACGCCTTGCAACAGCGCAACGCCTGGCTGATCCGGTTGGTTGACCCAATCCGGACCGCAGTGATGCCAACTCATGTCACTGTCAGTTCCATGGCACCGGCTGCCAGTTCATCAATTTGTCCCTCTTAGTAGTAGTATCCTAAGGAAGTGCATCCTGGCGTAGTGCAGTGCTCTGTATTTTTAGAGGGCTCCAGCTTGCATTGCATAATACAAGCGGTGAGACCTGTCAACAGTTGGAGGAAAAATTGCTGTGCGCGAAGCCGGGTCCCCCAGAACTGAGGAAGGGCTTGCTTGATGACTGCTTTTGGTTTATGGCCACAGCAAAAGCGACGAGTGCGGCGCAGACATGAGCGGTGCGTGCGCTGCCATCGGTGCTGGAACCTAATATCACCAAAGTCTTGGCTGACGACGATGGAGTTTCGATAAGGCCTGCTGAGGCTCGCAGGCTTCCACACTCCACGCCCAAAACATGCCCCATGGCCGCCCACGAACGCGTCGTCTCCGCAGTGGCATGGGGGTCTGTAACCGGCTTTTCCACGGCCTGGGACGCGATGAGAGCGCGTGGGGTGCTGACATGTTGTTTTTGTGCAGGCTGATGCGCTGTTCTGAGACATTCACCGTAGTCAAACCATTTGCTTGGCATCCTCGCTTGAGCTGCCCAAAAGGTGACCCGCAGATGTGTACATATTCTCCGCCTTCTAAACAAGCGACTTCGAATGTCCTTTGCTTGCCCTACACCACCCTGTGCAACACGCCCGCATACGTTACTGGTCACCTGGTGCACTACAACAAGTAATATCCAGAGAACGTGGGTTCGTCACGCCAGCCGTTTCTGCAAGCGCCATCCTAATCCACTTTCACCTTTTCGGTCGGTCGCCAACACCATACATCAGCACTCCCGTTGCTTTTGACTGCTCTGCTCTATTTCTGCCTGTTCGCACTAGCCCCCACAGTCCCCAAGGCCCATCAGCCTGCCTGCGCCGACATGGCCCACCAGAGTGCAGCAGATGTACCGCTCATCGTCAGCTCGCCCAACTCCTCCTCAGAGCGCCGAATCTCTCCCTCGTGGTCTATTGCACATCTCAAATCGCGCCTAGAGCCCATCACCGGTGTCCCCGCAGGCAGCCAGCAACTGTCCCTACGAGTCGCCTCTCAGGATGCCGTGCCTATCACTGGGGCCGATGAAGAGCAGACCCGACTTGCCATGTTTCCAATGCAGCCATATGCAGAGCTAATTGTGAGTCCTCCATTACTTCTCATTGCTCAGCCTTCCCAGCCCTGTCCTGGGCCGTTATGATACTCTCATCCTCTTATCGGCTGCCACATCTTCCTTGCTCTCATCCAGCTCTCTCCTCCCTACCAGTTACCTCGGAATTGTCTCCAGTTCCTTAGTCAACCTCTTTGCCTTTTATCCTCATTCGTCGCCTCGGTAGTCGTATGAGGCTGCCAGCCCCAGCCTGCATTGCTAGGTGCAGTGCCCTTCGACACACCTCACCCACCCCTCTCATCGCAGACAAATTACACACTGACTTTCTGGGCACGTGGCCTTGGCCGTGTGAAGATCCTCTTCGTTGGTTCGCTCGCCATTATCCGCACGTGCCGTAGATCACGAGCTTCTTGTCCCTACCGGGAAGCCTTGTATCACGACGTCTCGTACACTTCTTCTTTCTCTCCTCATAATTCACGATTGTGTTCCTTGTCGTTTTAGTTTCAATTGCTATTGGCGTCTCCGGTTTGATCGCCCATGTATCATATATCCAGCTGGACCAGCGCTTCCATTAATGCGCTGCGGGCAAATGATTGGTTGTACACATGAGTCTCTATCCTAACACCCTGGTCGTAGGTTGCTGATACACGCCCACCTGCTGCAAGGACGGATTTTTCTGATCTCTCGGCGGTTGAGAAGTACACTATGCCAACGACCGAGTACGAAACTCGCACAGACAGTGTCCTTGCTTGGAAGAAAACACAGAAGCTAGGGCGCTTCGATCCAAATGCTCCTAGTATTGAACAACAGAAGATCCTCGCCTCAGAGCGGGAAGTAGAAGAGAGAGGTAAGTCACACAATGTTATCAGAGCACGTATATGCCCAACCGTACGATGATGGCAGCCCAACACAAGCAAAAAGCAATGTTGGCCCACAAAATTGAGCAGAGCTGCATGAGTTCATCCTATGGTTTCCTGGCAGCTAGGCTTGTGGCGATTCAGATAAATCCAACTCTGGTCAACTGCATATTGGTACCCAGCACCTGGATTACTTCTTCTCGCTTCCAGCAGGAGATCTGATCCTGACTTACCCTTCAATATGCCCCAGGCAGTGAGAAAACAGCGGCGATGGGGCTTGAGAGACTGCTTGACTTCTTGAGTACCTATCATCCTCTCGGGCCTGCTACCTATAATAGAGCTCCGTCTTCGGGCTTATTATATGCATATAGCAACAAAAGAGACTGTATAAATTGCCGGCATCGAGAGAACCAATGCCCTGAGCCGAACAGGCCAACACTCAGACAATCTGCTGCACCAGTAATTTGGCGCATGCTTCAACCTTTCGCTGAACCAGCACCTCGTAAAGATCACAGTGTGCTGCATGTCCGAATACCTTGGAGCACGCATCGACCTAGAAACCTAAACCTTAAATCAAAGAACCCTCTTTACCTCAGCCTTGCAATCTTAGGTTCGCTTTGAATAATACTGCGATGGTCAAGAAATTCGTCTGTCGAGCTTGGGCTCAATCTGCACCATGGCAACCAAATTCGAGAAACAACCGTTCGCATATGCAATGTCTCAATGACGACGAAACGGCCCGTGTATACTTTGCATCTGCACATCAATCTCTCGCTAGTCAAGCATCTCGAACGTTGCATCGTCTCCTGCGGACGGGCCGCCACGCAAGTCAGCCTCATTCGAAACGAGCGGCTACGGTGTGACATGTGTGCAGCACGCACGACCCGCGTTGCATTTCCACGATCTCACCCGTTTACTGGCTGGGCAGCTCGTCTCCCATCACTATCTCTTGCCTCTTTCTCATCTTGTCGGCGCAATGCGTCGGCTTCTACTATATTGAAAATCGGCTTCAACAAACTTTCGCTGTAGCAACTGACACGAATAATAGGACTGAAGGTCTCTAGCCGCGTGCGCCTCCTCCCCGAGTCAGATGCCCGTAGAGGCACGATATCTTATATTGGTGCAATTCCCGAAATTCCTGGCATCGGGGTGTGGCTGGGCGTCACGCTCGATGAACCGACAGGGAAGAATGACGGATCTGTCAAAGGCAAGCGATACTTTGAGTGTGGCAAAAATTACGGTGTTTTCGTACGGCCCGAGCGATGCGAGGCAGGAGACTTTCCTGCACTTGACCTGGGCGATGAAGACATGGAGGAGCTGTGAGGAGTGGCAGAACGCTTTGACGTGCCGGTATGCCTCTTGAGAGGTGCCACAATGCGGTGAACGATTGGGTGCTTCGTGAAGAGGATCGACTGTACCATCATTCTACAGATAGTCCCTGAGGCTCCCAAATATGAATCCAATAAATCAATATTGCCTTCACGGTGAATGGACAACGCAGAAGGAGGCAAAGTATCTCAAAGGAATCCATAGCACCATTCCGGAATAATGTTTTGTATTGAATCTATGCATAATGGTCATGGATCATCATATCGATAGCACAACAGAGCCCGCGATAAAGTGATGTGCATCTTAGTCCATACTGATGCATACCTACACAGACCTGTCTCGATGACCTTCTCGGCTCCACGTTTCCCTCACTTCCTCCTCTTAGTCCGGTGGCTTACCATAAACTCGTACCATTCTTCGATCACTCGCATTAGCAACGATTACGCATTTACCAGTCCGATGGCTTCTCTGCAGCAACGTCCATCACTCCATCTGATCTTGTGACTACATATACTTTGGGCTTGCTCGGTCGATGATCAGCTGCCACGTGGAGTGTTAAATCAGCCTCTGCCGAGCTAGCTATGTGTTTTAGTGGGCTCGGTGTCGGCGTGCACAATACCCCCATCAACCAGCGGTGTCGAGGGACGGTGAGCTGGGAGGAATGATTGTGCACTGGTGCGATCTGTTTCTTCCTCTAAGTCACGAGTTGCCCTTTCATATTGTGTGATGGTTTTATTGGTGGGTCCTGTATCATTCTCACGCTCACTGCTAGGTCTAGGTTGTTCTGCCGGGGGTGGGAGGAGCCGGGTTTGTGGAAAGGGGTCCGGGAGTGAGAGGACTTGGGGTTGTGAGATAACTACGGGGCGTGAGAGGACTCTGCGAGGCTGTTCCTCATCGCCGTCGTCCTTGCTCTTGTTAAAACACATTGGGCTGGTTGTGTGTTGTTGGATCGCTGTGTGGTTGGTGGAGGAGACAGTGAGTATGAGGGGCCAAGTAGAGTAGGAAGGCAGAGGATATATAGCCAGTTGTATTGTTGTTACATCCGAGGATACTTGGCCTGGAGGTGGTACATTGCCGACAGTGAGCAGGCGAGAGTGACTAGCTGAAACCAGCACCAGCTCATAGTGAAGTGTATGCTCATGTTACGCGAGCAAATAGACGTGCTCTCCAACTCGCAATCTGATCACAAAACCTATACGTGTTCATGATTCTTACTGCTTTGAGTGTAGAAGAGAGAGCCCAACTCATTTGGAGCTTTTGACAGTTCACTCTTGCTGTCATTGGTGAAGTTAAGATCGACGACCTTACCGTTGTAGGACTAGCGCAACCGTGCGCCGTAACCATCAACCGTGGAGCGCTCTCGCCCACGGTTGTTTGCCTGAAGCCAAACCATTGACTCCATCTACGGCCATCGTAGTGTGCCATCTCCATCCCCAACTTGCTCTGCAGCTCTATTGATTGCTCTAGCCTTACTATAAACGTCAAGTCTTGCGCACCTTGAGTGGCTGCTGCCGCGCAGTCCGCACATTGCACGAAATTTGGGTAGAGTGAAGTGAGTTGTCGCCCAACCGCACAAGGTCCTCGCCATCTAGCATCATCACTAACAATAGCTAGATCGCCCATCTTTCTCTCACCATGGCGGAGTTGCAAGAGCTGTTTGCTCGCCTCAACAGTGGCGCTGCTGGCAGTAACAACAGTCCACAACAACCACAGCAGTACGGCTATCGTCAGCCCTCGGTCTCGTCTCCACTATTTTCGCCATCGCCCAGTGGCCCACAGCCGCATCACCAGTCTGCCATCATGTCGCCGAACACGTCTGCTGCCAACACACCGGCGCCCGAGCATGGTACCGTGTCGCAGCAGACTCCCCAGCAGCAGTCAACGCAGCTCCTCAATCTTCTACGCTTCAACTCACAGCCTGGAGCTGGACAGGCACGCCGCGTGTCGCAAAACAATCAGTTCTCCGACGCGTCTCAAGCCCACGGTCGCACTGTCTCAGCCACTGATCTCGTGGCAAACTACATGGGCAACAGGACACCCTCACAAGGCCCCACCCCGGTCGCTCAGCCTGCCCCAGCACCTACATCGCCAGAGAACCCTCAAGATTTGCTTCTCCGTCTTCTAAATCACCCCAAACCGGCACAGTCTGACGATCGCTCATCTCGAGCTTCTGCAGCAGCTTTCTCTCCGCCAGCTGCCTACATGCCTGAAACGGCTGTAGATGACTTGGCACAAGATCTTGCCGACGCGGAGCGAGTAAGCCTACCTGTCAGTGTAGCGCCCTCTGTATCTGTATCTGCCTCACCTATGAGGGTTTTTGGTTCTGAAGGTACTGGTTCTTCTGCCCGATTCCACTCCGAGTCAGTGTCACGCCCATCCAAGTTCACCTACGTTAATCCATTTGACGCACTTGAAGCTGCGAGCCCTCGCAATCGCACTCCTGTCTCCGAAACGCCCAAACCATCTGCGCCAAAGGTCGAGATCCTCAAGAAACTTGCACCAAATTTGTCAGCCCAGCCGCACGAAACTGTGGCAGAGGCGGTGACTGATTTAGGTGAACAAGTCAGCCATCAAGTTGAGGAAGCACTTGCCGAAGCCGAGGGCAGATCCACAACACAAGTCTCCAAGGAGCTCAGCGATATGCCTGCTGAAGACATCGCAGAAGTTCAGCAGCTTGTCGCGGATGTGGCTACTGCTATCAAGGAAGAACTTGAAGACGAAGATACTATGAAGGATTTGCAAAAGTCCCTACCAAAGCCCCTTACTGTAGCCTTGAAGGAGGTTGCTACTGAAGTCGTTGATGATTGGGAGGCGGCTGAAGCTGCAGAGAGTCTGGCGCAGGGCGAGGACCAGACGGTAATAGTCTACAGGTTCCCCATGCGCGCTTTTGCTTCTATTCAGGTCAATCAGATTCCTTCTCGGCGTCTCTTCTTCCAGTCTGAGTTGTTCATGGACGTTGCCAGACTCAAGAAGGACTTCGATCAAATCGACCGTTCTCTCGTTGCGGCCACTAAGAACTTCATTGTATACGCTCTTGTCAAGAAAGGTGGTTTCCGCATCATTCGTCAAGAAAATGGACAATACCGCCATGTTTTCGAAAACCATAATGAGCGTATCTTCAACATCGCCATTTGTTCCTCCACAGACGACATACAACCGACGATTGAGAGTATTCTTGGAATCGGCGTGAACGGCACTGTTTTCTGGACCTCCATCGACACGACCCGTGAGGATGCTTTTGACGAGAACCTCGACTCTCAGGGCCTGATGCTTCCCCCGTCACCTATCCAAGATGATAACACATCTGGAGGTCAGCTAAAGACACGTGCGAAGCCTTCCTCACGACACCCTGAATTCTTTGCCGTTGGTCGTGGCAAGTCCATTCACATTATCTTTCCCAAAGTTGCCGTGGAGTATGCTCGTCCTAAGAGCCGTATCTGTCATACAGAAAAATATCTCAAAGAGCGCTCCCTCAAGATCCTTACTGGTAAGGCCGGCAAGGACTTCACATTCAGTGAGGACGACACTATCATTGTCTCGTTAGACAAGGCAGGCCGCATGCGCTTCTGGGACATTCGCACTCTGACCGAGCCTGAGTTGGGCAACCCTCACGCTCCGGCACGTCAGGTCGAAGTTTCTGAGACATTGCTCGAGTTCCACACCACTACGCCAAATGCTAAATCATGGCCTACGTCAGTCTTCTTCTTTGACAAAGATAAGCCGTTCACTAAGGGTATCGCGCTTCGCTATGTCATGGTTGGTATGAAACAAAACCATTCCTTCCAACTATGGGATCTTAGTCTCGGCAAAGCTGTACAGGAAATTCACCTGCCGCATGAGAACGAATCCGACGCTATCTGCAGTGTCTCATTCCACCCGAAGACTGGTATCATGGCCGTTGCTCATCCAACTCGGAACTCCATCTTCTTCGTCCATGTATCGTGCCCACGGTACAATTTGCCTGCCTTAAGTCAGGCTACCTACATTTCTCGTCTTGCAAACAAAGGTGAGAGGGGTCAGCCAGCACTACCACCCGTAAATGCCACGGCCATTATGACGAGCCTCACCGAATACTCTTTCGCCTCCAAAGGTCAGATTCGTAGCCTTCATATGCTTAACGAGCCTGTGGAGATTGCTACTGGTGATGCAGATGATTCAGACAACACTGCCCTGTTCGAATTGTATGCTATGCACTCTAAGGGTGTTTGCGTCCTACGCATTCGACGAAGTGACCTCGGTTGGAAGAAAGAAGGCGAACCAATCAACCCCAAGGAAGCTGAGGAAGAGGGCCTGATCACTATTTCAATCCTCAAGGCGCCGCAGCCCGTCACAGACGAATCATCGACGGCTGGTGACTCGACTGCGCCTCCTAAGTCAGTCTCCGATCGATCGGTGCGAGAGAATGTGAAGAAGGAGCCAAGCAACGTGTCTAGACAAACAATGAGTACTGAGGCGACGGTGCGTGCCTCTACCCTTGCAAAGGTCGAGAGTAAGCAAGATGCTACTCGCGCGGCTATCATCAACGGCGGCAGCGAGAAATCTGAGAAGAAAAAGAAAAAAAAGTCTGCAACCGCAGACACAGCGTCACAGGTTTCTACTTCCACACGTACAACAGCTCCAGCCGCTGCCCCATCTTACGCTCAAGCTGCTCAGAGCGCACCTTTGTCGAAATCACCAGTCCCACACGAAGCGCAACCAGAGTCATCCAAAGCATCTACCACCGAACCACCGGAGTGGGCCAAGCAGCTCATTAACAAACACTTCCAGCCATCTGCAGCTGCTGTTGAGCTCGATGCTAAGAAACTGGAGGAGGTTGTTCAAAATGAGATAACTAAAGGTTTTTCTCGCGAGCTTGACGTCATGTACAAGCGTTTCGATGAGGATAAACGTGTCATGAATGCTGCCAATGGGGCCAAGCAGGAGGCTATTCTCCGGCTCGTCTCTAGTACATTGACCGACAACGTGGAGGGCGTCATCCGAAGAATGGTTGATGAGAACATTCGTGAGGTTATGCTTCCTGAAGTACTGGCAAAGACTGCGACTACACTCGAGCTGAGCATTGGTAGTAACCTAAAGACTGCTTTGGGACCGCAGTTGTCAAAGGAGATCCCGGATGCTGTCGCTCGTGCTTTAAAGGCTCCCCATATTTTCCAGTCACTCTCCGACCAAGTTGCTAAGAAGGTCGTTGCACATGTTGAGCCACTCGTGACTACCTCTGTTGCGACTATCATCAATCCTGCGATCACGAACTTGGCTAGTGTCATCGAGAAACAGATTGGTGAGCAGCTACGTCAAGCGCAAGCCCAGCGACGCGAAGACTCTGCGAAAATTACGCAACTTACCGATACTGTGCATACCTGCCTCAACACTATTCAGGACATGGCAGCCACTCAAGCGGAGCTACAAGCCCAAGTGGCGAAGTTGCAACAATCGCTTCAACCGCAAGCACCACCACAGACCACTGTGCGCTCGCCTGCCACTGTCCATTCTCCAGTTAAGCAGAAGACGCCTGAAGAGCTAGAGACTGAAACCATTGCTCAATGTATGACAGATGGCCGGTATGAGCAGGGTACTATGCAATGGCTACAGTCCCGACGCACTACAGAACTCTTTGATGACGTTTTTATTCATTGTAATCCTGGTTATCTCCGTCAAGTAGGTCCGCTACTTGCTCTCTCAACAGGTGCAGTCGTCTCCGACGCTTTAGAACGAAACACCCAGCAGCGACTCGTTTGGCTAGATGCTGTGTTGATGAATGTCAATCCTAATGTAAGTTATTGCAATTGATTCAGCAGTAATCATTACTAACTACTTTTGAAGGACGACGATATCCGCGATATTGTGCCTAAGATCATGGATGTAGTTAAGCAGCGCCTGACTGATACCTACATGGCGCTTAATGAGAGCGCTCCCGGGGGAAGTCCCCTCCTGCGACGCATCTCTGCCTTAGTCAGCAAGTGCAACGAGGTATGATTTTCCAAGAAGACCACCTCTGAGACACATACTGAAATAATTATGCAGATGACTCGTGCTGCAGCACATTATGGTGCTCGGGTTTGAGGAATTGCGGATTCTTGTCGTCTCACCTCATTCAAAGCTGGATCTCGTGCTGAAAACGCCCCGGTCTTAGGCTTCAACCCACCTGGTACAGATCTCTTCTGGTCAGCCCAGCTACGCATCACAGGCATCTGTCAAATCAACGGCCTCCCTTTTACTATTCTCAATTTGAGGATCGCATTGCGCCCGGTCATCATTGGCCACATCATTTTCTTTTACTCGTTTTAATTGTGCTTTCGGATATAATGTCTTTCCCCTTTGGCTTCATTGAATTCTTCTCCCCCTTGTACTGCTTCCAGTCTACCTTCACCATTGGACATCAGCCGTCAGAGCATTAGTGATGCTGGAATGCTCGCTTCTTCTCGCACGACGCTGGTAGCTCATGGTAGGGTACATGGGTAGTAGGCAACGGCAACGATTAGTATTTGCATGTACGAACAGGAAGGCATGTGTATCTACGTTTATTTTCCTGGAGCACGGATGTGTAATATATAATCCGGCCTCCTGGTCATGGGAAAAATTGAAATGTTTGGCGTTGGTATATGATGAGATCTGTGATTAGTGTTGTGATTTGGAATTGTGGGCATTATCAAGTGAGCATATTTGATGTGGTTTCGAGCGACGATTTTGAGTACCGTTACCAAAGTCAACAACACTTTATGTTAATGAAGTGTTTCTCGGAGGCATCATTGAGGGCCTAGGTAAGCAACATAACAGCCCTCCCACGACCGCACTCAAACTATGACAACCTAGTGGCTTCTATTCCTAGGATCAAGTAGGGCTACTAACCTTTATCGAAGCCGATGCAAAATCTCCGATGTGAACTGTAAGCAGCCATGACATGGTGTAGTCTCAAGTGAAGGAGGGTTCCTCCGGATTTTGCCATCAGCATGGGAGTCCCCGCAAGCAAAGCCACGTGGGGGTTGGTGCCAAGCACTATATTAAGTTCTAGTGGTTATCGATGCCGCAATATTTGGCAAGGCACATGCGTCGTCGGACAGAGTTTTGATTGACAGCGTATTGCAGGGGAACTCAACTACAACTGCTAAAGATCGTGTTCTCTTCGTTGTTTGCATGGATCCAGGTGTTCAGATTATAACTTTGGTCTTAATATTCTACCAATGTTTGCAAAATGTTCATTTACTCGTTCCGCAACGGGTCATTGTTCGATTCAAAATGTCTAGTGGCTGGGGTATGCATACCGTCTTGCTGACGATCGCCTGGTCAGCGATACCATTTGAAGCCTTCTTGCCTGCAAATGGAGATTCTCTGTCCAAATCATCGGCTTTACGCAAGCGGCATCGAGTCCTAAAATCATGAACACTATTGCATGGCCTATCATTTGCTTTGATTGTTTCTCTCTTGGGAACTCGAACAAGCTTCGCACAATGGGCGCTACAACAAGCATTGCCATTTGCAGTCGGGCGGGAGTCGCGACAACCTGCAGCATTTCCAGCGATATGTTTTCGAGGCATCAATTTCCAATATTAAAGTACAGCCATCTGCAACATCTTGCGTTATTTAGCCAATCGTACCATTTTGCCGATCTGACACAACTCATGCGGGACTAGGATTCAGGCCATACCTGAAACACGACCTCAGGCAGTTCGGCAGCATCAGCCACTCACAGATTACGACAATGCACTGCATAAAGTTTCTTGCCGTCGAAGTGTTTTGGGAGTGGAATGTTGCTGGATGTGAACTTCCCGAAGATTGCATTACCAAATTGGTGGAGAGTGACGCGTGCAGGGTGTCAAAGGTGAGATGGGCGAACAGGGCTGAGGGAGTGGCGAGAGAGTGCCTCATATACACCTTGAACTTCCCTAGACCGTCAGTTTCTTATTGTTTCTTAGTACTCGCTCATCACACCACGCTCCTTTGACCATCTTGGCCTTTTCGTACACTCGCTCATAATTGCAACATTAGAACTGGATTCACCTTTGACGACACACACGACGCTCCATATAACATCACGGCCAAATCATATCTTCTATCTCTAAACAAAGATATTCAGATAAAATGGCGATTAGCTGGGTTCTTCCTGTTCGAGCGGTTCAAGCTCTACTTGCACTCACCGTACTTGGTTTAATGGGATATGGTAAATCATACACTACATTCACTGTGGTAAGAGGACTCCGCTAATGCGCAACCAGTCTCTTCATGGTGGTCAACACACTGGCGCCAATCCTCGCCCTCGGAAGTAAATTTCCTGATTTTTGCACCATCATGGACGATTCTCGCGCTCGTTCCGCTCATCGTGGTCCCACTCAAATTCTCAAACATGCTATCATCGCGGGGAGCACAGATCGGCATGCTCGCACTTGAGGGATTAACTATGCTCCACTGGTTCGGTGGATTCATTGCGCTGGCCGTCTTCCTAAGTGACAGGATCTGCTTTGGCACTGTATGCGATGTTGCGCGCGCGAGCACTGCGCTTAGTGGACTGAACTGGCTCGTTTGGGCCGTCACATTCGTCTTTGGAGTTGTCCAGATGGTCAAGGGAGGCAATAGAGGTTTCAGCTTTGGAAAGAGCCAAACAGAGGCGAAGGTGGAGATGCATCAGGGAGTTTAAAAGACAAGAGATCATCGTCTTGTGATGAGTTGCATTGGATTGAAACCTATGTTGAGCGGAATGATGTGTATGAGGAAACGAGTTCCTCGAGGCGCAAAGTGGAAGGCGATCATCAGGTATGATTGTCACGCATCAGGTTGATTAGCCCAATGGCCGAAAGGCAATAATGTCCTTTTTGAGCGCTTCTCGTATATATCCACAATTGAATTGATGCCTAGATCACTAAACTTTTGGAATCGCGTGACATAGGATTTCTGCACGACTGACATGAGCTAGAGCTACGTAACAACTCATAAAATGACGTGGATATATACCGTAGATATTTGCTTTTCGAATTCAATTTTCAGGCGGCTTTGCTGTTGCCGGAGGCATTCACCATGATCTAGCCTGGTGATGCATAGTATAAACAGTGCCATCGTTCATGCGCCACGGCCGGAGAAACGACCCGGGAGAACGCGTGAACGATGCGCTCAAATCATTATTATAATCCGCGGGTATGCCATGATAACAAGTGGCTTGGCCTCATGGACTTCCGGAACTGCAAAGACTCACTCTGTTTTAGCAAATCGGAGGCGTTTGCGCAAATAAAACATATGCGCTTATTCATCAGATGTGTGCAAAAACGGCACCTCGACTAGTATTTAGGAAATCTCTAGCTGTAGGTTAGATTGGCCTTCCTTGACGCGTTACCTACTCTAAGTAGCTATTCATCTCCACTACCTAACATCACACGCAGCCCATAATGCAATATTGAAACATCTTGAAGAACGGGAAATATTGTTTGAACGAATTTCTCAAGACGCAGAGTTTGCCTGATTCACCAATGGCTAGTGCCTCACGGTTCATGCCTTATGAAGCCGTGCTGAAACCGAGCAGAGACGTGGTGCCCCTTGGAGGGATGCTCGGCTGCAGGCCCGCCGACGTACTTCCGCCGCGTGAACGAGTGTATATCCAACAGATGGATTGTTGGTGTCTAGAAAAAGAAGTAAGACATGGTGTGCACCTTCTACTCTTGAGCTCTGCAAAAATAGCAGGAAATCGTTATACTGGGAGGTCGTGGTTGGAACAAAGGCGCGGTGCTTACTGCTTTTGTCTTGGGTTGAGGCTTAGACTGAAACTGCTCGTGGCTGATCTACGTCAGGGAACCTGACGTTGCCCGGATTCCGGAGCTGTCACAATGCCACCTCAGTTTGTTGCTATCGCTGGCCGGCATCTGGATGTTTCTCGATGGCCGTTGCTGTATCATGTTGAACTTGGATCATGAGAGCGCGGTGTGTTTTCTCTGTGCTGTGGTAATGCACGTCGGACGAGCACCCTGGATTTGTTTGTAGAACACTTCGGAAAGTTTGTCAAGTCGAGAACTGAGGTGCTGAGAATGATGGAACTGTACCAACATTGCCAATGCACTTGGCGAGTTACGACTGACATTCGAGGCCTGCAGATCAGGGCGCAGGGGTTCTTGGAGACGGGGCCTATGCAAAGCACGGAGTGATACGTGTGCAATGCGTGATATCAGCACACCGGCCACAAGTGCTTGGACTTACGAAACAAAGTAAGTCAAATGCTATGTACTTCCCCATCGCTGCGGTCCAAACGAGTTCAGAACTCTCCATCTACCACTCCCCTCTTGTATAAACACTATAGTCCTTTCGTGGACGAGCAAACTTTGAAACAAAAAACTTTCTTCGGATAGAAAGAATCGTTACTGGATAGGATCTTGAGGATGCCGAAGACCGTCACGTTCACAACGATCACGCCGTTACCGGCGGGCATTACCAGGAAGAGTGTCCTGGAGATGTATCAAGATCATCTATCAATGATCGATCTCAACCCACTCGTCGTTGAAAGGTTCAAATGCAGACCACCTGCCTATGCGCCAGCGGAGGAATATTTCACAACAGCTTGGTATACAATTAAAGGTATTTCATTCCAGCTTCATAATGTTGTAAGGACAACCACTGACATTTTGAAGACAAAGTTTCATACTTACCCGGTGGTCTCGCGACAGGCTCAGTGTCTTACCACGCGTGCTTTGATGACATGCCTGATGGCCTCGAAACACATGTCTATGCGCCTCTTGGGCTTGATATCCGTGGGAAATGGACTGTAGGTGGATCATTCCCAGGCGAGCCTGCGCAGCCAGTCGAAAAAGGCATCAACGTTCCGCGATACGGCCTCTATATTCGGGAAGATGTGAGGATGACTTGCTCAACATTTCTGATGGGTTTCGTCAAGCGAACGTTCAAGGACTCACACTCAGCTTTGGTTGAGAAGTTGGTAGAGAGGGCGCACGTATTGGAGTCCAACTTCGCAAACCAACGGCTTCAAGCACTTCGAAATGTTGATCCCGGCGAAAGGATGGCCATTGGCGATATATTTATCGCTCCACCACCCGACTACCAACCACCAAGCTATACTCCCCTGCCGAATCGAACTCCACTCCAGGGTACACCGCTGTCTCTTTTCCCAGCCTGCGCTCCACTCCCCGCAATTCCCCTACAACGAAGTCGAAGCCGAACAGATGCCAAACCCAGTCCTAACGAGTGCTTACTCCCAACACAAGCAACACACTCGCGAAGCTACAGTGACCCAATAGCATCCCCGAGTTTCTCATCAGCTACTACGCTCGTCTCTGAACCAGATAAGCCATTTGTACCTCCAAAGGATGGCCATGACGACCATGACGACCATTATTCCCCGACAACTTTGAAATTCGCTTTCATCGATGAGCCAAATCCATCCCCATCCACAGCACCCGAGGATGGCCTTTATCTCCTTCCCGCAACAACATATAATGTCCGTGATTCTGCAGAGGAAGACCATCCAATCTTTTTGCATCCCGGGAAGCATCACCGACAAGGAAGCAATGTCTCGGTTGAACCACCACGCGTTTCATACACACCTGGAGAGCGGCCTATCTCCTTTACCTTCCCCAACGATACACGGTTTGACAGAACTTCGCAAAGCGAGATTACCAATACCGACCCCCATCACAACATTCTTAATGATATCGACGACGCGATCGACCAGGTGTTCTTATTCGCAGTCCCAACCCACTCATCTACAGATGAAAGCTATCGATACCCCAGTCACCCTTCGACGAAGAATTCTTCGCTCTACAGCGCCTCATCATCCATCATCATCGAAACCCTACCAGCAACAACGTACAAGCCAGAGCCTATATTGCCCAGCACAAAGTACGAACCGAAGCAACAACCCATTAGGAAAGATTCAATAATCCCGTATAATATCCACGACAAAGAGCTGCCACCGGTGCCCGTAGACCAAGACTAGAAGCAAATTTCCCTATGTTTGAGAAAAGAGTCTAGATTTCCGTTTGTCACGATACCACTGATTTTCATTTTTCCTCTCTCTCTCTCTCTCTCTCTTCATCCTCTCCGCGTTTCGAGATTAGGAGAACTAAGGGGGAAAAAAGTCCGTCATTTTTCTTTTTTTCTTTTCTTTGTATATACCCGCAATCTCGCATGGAGTCTTGTTGTACATAGACTCCCCCCCCACCCCCCAATCTGAACAACAGGAGACGATTTCTTGACAATTACTCTGTTTCGCAATTTGCTTTGTGAAATGCTTTTGGTGTGATGGCTGCGCTTGCGTGTTTTGTTTCATGCCAAGAACGCGCGTGCGGGGGGGTCTCACGCTGGAGAGCCACGCCTAGCTTGGTGCCTCAGGCCGTGTCCCACGGCGGCTTAGGTGGTATCACAATGACGGTGGTGACGTGGAGTATTTTAGTGAGGCGTTGTTGCGGCCTAATGGGTGTAAAATTTGGGCCGGTAATGTCGGAGTTGTAATGTACTGGTTGAGTGGATTGAACATGCTGTTCCTTTTGTTCGCCGCTCTGGACCAAGCTGTCTCACGATTGAAAAATGCGTGCTTAGATAATGCAAACTACTCCGACATGGCTTTTATGCCTGGTCGTGATAGTAAGCGATTGAAATTCATGAGACGACTGTAGTTTATTCAATGGTCTTGATATGCCACAAATCTTCTTAAGCTCCGGTAGACTCATATTGACTGTATCGTTGTCTTCCCTCTTTAGCAGCAGCTTCCTATTCAACATCAGTTGCCCCTTTCAGCACCAGCTACACTCCCAGAACCTTGCTACAAATCCTCTGTAGCCCTCCTACTACTACATCCACCCCGTTCCCCAACTCTCTCATCAGAACTCCCAATAACTGCTCGCCACGCCCTTTGAAATGCCTCCCTTCCCTCTTCCTCTATATTTCTCTCATCCTCTCTTTTCCCATCCACTTCGTGCTCCATCTCCCTATCCACCTCCTGCTCCTTCTCCCCCTCCCCTCCACCCACCCCTTCAACCACAAGCCTAACCAACCTCAACCTCTCCTCCTCATCCTCACCCTCTTCCTCATACTTCCCCTCCTCCCCCCCCATCCCCTCACTCCCACTCCCAACTACCCACTCAGGCCCCACCAACCTATTCTCCCACTCCCCCCGGCGCTTCTCCCTCTTAACCGCAAAAAGCAGCGACGAAGTATGCAAATGCGCCAAATACCGCGTTCTCCGCCGACGCACAAGATATGGGACGACGGGTGCACACGCAGCCTCCTAGTGCTGTTGCGGATCCCGTTGCCACGCCTCGGCCTGCAGATGGGCTTTTTTCGCGCGCTTGGGAGCCGGGGTGACGGCGGGCCAGAGGGGCACGACCTGGGTGTCGGCAGGCGGCACGCATTGCGAGTAGAAGCGCTTTTTGGAGGTGACGAGGGTGGCGGTGCGGATGTAGCGGACCGGGGGTGGGGGCATGCGGGGGGGTGTTATGGTTGGGCTGAGGGTGGTTCGATGAGAGCCTTTTTTATAGACTGTTTGGAAGGAGGCGCGCTCAAGGGTGGTGAAGGGGAGATCTAGGGGCTTTGGGCGCGGGGTTGGAGGTGGGGGTGGAGATGCAGATGTAGATGTAGATGTAGATGTAGATGGGGATGTGTATGGTAGCATCTGGGTGTCTGGAGGGTGTGGGGGTGACGGAGGTGCATGCTCGGTGGACGGTAGTGGTGCAGCCATGGCCCTTGCTCGTTTTATTTGGTCGTCGGCGAGCTTCATCATCTGTAGCTGTTCGTGTGCCTTTGCGGTCATCATCCTCTCGCTCCATTGCATCTTCCGACCATTATCGAGACTGCACTCATTGTCCTTTTTTGTCCTTGGGCGCGGGCAGCCTGGATCACAGCCTTCTTCAAGGCATCTTGGTGGTAGATCGAGAATTTCTTCGCCTTCCCAATCAAGCTCCATGGGCCGTTGAGAGCAAGGGAAAAGATGTCTATTTCCATGGAATTTTGGGTGATGAATTGACGGATTAGGGTCCTCGATACGAACAATCCAATATCGGCATTCCCTAATGGCCTCGACGAATGTGACAGTCCGATCGGCATTGATAGGGTCGTTCTTGAATGATTTCATGATTTCTATTGCACGATCTTTGGGCCAGTTCTGGATATAGTGTAGCATCTGGTTGATTTCGTCAATGAATGTGTTCGATAGAATGTAATCGGTGTGTATTCGGTTTTTGCTTAGATTCAGTGGTCCTCTGGTACCTCCCAGCTTTCGCCATGACTGCGACGGAGGAGGCGTGGCTTCGGCAAGTCGAAATTTCTCTCCTGATAGTAGTTGATCAGGATCTGGGTCGATGTGGGCACTTGAAAGAAGCTTCTGACTCCTGGCCTTAACATGGAGGTATTGCCCATATGGTATCTGACTTCCAACACTTCCACTGCTAGCACGCTTTTTGGGGGTGTGGGGAGGAAGAATATGCCTTTTAAACTCGTGTGGTGCAGGTTCGTCTTGCATAATCTCATCGTTAGGTGAGTGTTTCCGTTTGAGTCTTGTATCCCTTGCTTCCTCGTGGTCATGTCGTCTGCGCTTTCTCAACTGTGCATTCTTGGCCTCGCTCTCCGCAATCTCATTTTCTTTCTTGATCTCAAAGTACCTTTGCCTTATGGACTCGCGAATTGCTCGATATGAGTCATCGGTCTCTTGATTTCGCTTTGCCATGTTCAGTGCTGCCTGTACCTGCTGCGCTTCTGCAGGCTTCTTGTCTTGCTCAACACTAGCTTGCTCCCACTGCTTCTCAGCGCCGTCTTCCTTCATCTGGGTGGCGCGCGCAAGGACCTCATTGATCCTCACTTGCTGGGCTCGGTCTGGCTGCTGTACTACTGCCTCTACCGCTTCACTTCCGTCGGAGGCAAGACCTATCTGCGACAACCAACTTTGAGTCTGCGCGCGCAAGGCTTCGCTATCATCACCTGCACTCGGTTCCACACTCTTACTCGCTCTTTCAATCTGTTCCTCGGTCGTCGACTCGAACATGCCGTCAATGTCGCTAGGATGCTCCATGTTGTCGTGCATGTGAAGTGTTAAGATGAATTCAGTATGAGAATAATTTGCTAAATTTTTGTGAATTCGCAAGAATAATAATGGTATTGGACGAAGGAATGCTGTCGGTACGTTGAGACGCTTGAGGAACCCGTTGAGCTGCCTGCTCGGAACAAGATCCGGCCCCAAATAATGTCACTTCCTGCACACCAGCACCGAAATGCGACTGCTGCATGCACAATATCGGGATGGGAAAGTTGGGGAAAGTGCAAGGATTTGCCGAGTCGGTCGTCTTGAGCTACCTGTACTCTGAGCCATACCCACGGTTGGAATTACTACTCCAAGTATTCACCGTCCCACAATCTGCTCACCTCCCCAACAGTATTCGTACACCCGTCCACCCTCACTCAAACTCCATAGTATTAACAATGCTTCCAATCCCCTCCACATAAACCTCGACCACATCTCCATCCTTCAAAAACCCCTTTGGCTCCATGAACAACCCCACCCCACTGGGCGTTCCCGTAAGAATCGCCGTTCCAGCCCTCAACGTCGTGCCGCGCGACAAATGCTCGACAATCCTACCCACAGAATAAATCATATCGTCGGTACCCGTCTTTTGCCTCACCTCGCCATTAACCTTGGTCCAATAGGTAAGCTTGTGCGGGTCGGGTACTATGCGGGGACTCGCAATGCAAGGGCCCAGCGGCGCGAAGCGGTCGAAGGACTTGGCGTACCCGAACTGGCCGCCGGAAACGGAGACGGGGAGTTGGTGGTTGCGGGCGGAGACGTCGTTGGCAACGGTATAGCCTAGGATGTGGGAGGCGAAGTCGGCGGCGCTCACGTTTTTGCAGTCGTCCTTAATGATGAGGGTGAGTTCGCCTTCATAGTCGAGCATGGATTGGCAGTCTTTATGGATGGGAATGGGGTCGAGGGGGCCGGCGAGCGCATCACTGGGCTTCATGAAGATTGCGGGATTTTGGGGGATTTCAAGCTGGAGGTTGTGGTTAGTGGTCATGCATGGGGCGGGCATAATTGGAGTTTCGACGTACATTGCATTCTTCGGCATGGCGTCTGTAGTTCAGGCCCACGCATAGGATAATGTTTGTTGTTTCGAGCGGACATAGAAGCTTTTCTACTTTTGCTTTTTGGTCTGTTTTCTTGAAGCCGCTCTTTACATCACCTTCTATAACCTCTACTTCCATACCCTCGATTTCTCGTGTCGGTGTTTCTTTCTCAAGATTACCATACTTGATCTTCCCATCAGAGGTCTCGAAGCGGATTAAGCGATCAAAAGCTGTCATCGTGGTTGAACTGGGAGATCTTGGGTCTCTATGTGTATGTGAGTACGCTCTAGGCACCTGTATTCCGCGAAATAAATCCCTGCAAACTAATCGCGACGTCAAAGGAGTCCTCGCTTGTAATAGACAAGCAGCCGATCTAACAAGCATGAAGAAAACGTAACCTCCCAGAACTCCAGCTACTTAAGAGCACATCGCCGTCTCGTTGCGGAACACAAAGTGCCCCACGCCTAGCCGCGGGGCATTACGTCGGCAAGTAGCAGGCAGCACGGGATCGCGCGTCAAGACCATCGGCAGAGGAAGTGGAGCCGACGCTGGAAGAATGTTGATCCATAACTTTGGTCCATCAATGAAGTTTGTTAGAATTGACTGTGTAAATGTCTGATGCGAGACTGAACTCGACCAAGTTGATTCTATCCGCTCATTTCTACATCTCCATTACTTGTCTCTGCTATGGAGTTGGGATCAAGTCTACTCAGACATCCAGGGCAATTGTGCAGTACCATGTGCGCAAACATGTCGCAATCTATGCAAAAATGACTTTCACATGCCCTGCATTCGTATCGTCCAGACTCGCTGGCCTTTTGTTCTTCGCTATCGTCTGCGTCTTGTTTCTGTCCGTTTGTTTCTTTACTTTGTTCTCCCTGCGTGCGCTGTTTGTCTGATGCTGGCGGTTCGGAGAACGAGGAAAGACAACCCGCGCATTCTATACTGCCCTTTTCGCGAGCTCGCGCCCAACTTACTACGGCCCAGTTGCGTAGGGGAAATAGGTGATGGTAACTTCGCGCAAGATGTGTGGATAGAAGGAGAGTGAGTTGACAACTGGGACAGGTGATAGGCAAGCTGCAAACCTTTGCGCTGCATCTTGAGCAGGTATAGCCACCTAATGTGAGGTTGCCATGACACGCGCACATAGTAGGCTTGTCCTCTACCACGCGCGATGGAAATCCCATCATCATGAGCGCTGCTGCTGATTCAGGTGCCGAAGAGTTGACTGCGGTGGCTGTCTGGCGGACTACTGGAGGCGTTGTAGTGGCTATCAGCAGCTCCTTCAGCATTTCCTGATCAGTGGCAATAGTATATTCGCTAGCATCTCCTGCATTTGTTCGTGCAACAATTTCCTGGCAAATCTTGAGCCGCGCACCCATGCCAATGATACTAACACGTATCCGATCTCGTGTGCATGCCTTGACGGTCTGGTGTACATCTCCAGGGTCAAGTGACAGAAGTGAGCCAAAGACCACAATAGCCTCTCTGGTCCCGTGGCTCGGTGTATGATATAATGTTGCCCTTGCTAGCTCCAGCGCGTTCTGCAAACTGGGCGCACCCTTGGGCTCCTTGCCATCGTCTTTGCTTCGCAGCCCTTGTATCGCTGCAACATGTTCTGCTGGATTCCCTGACAACTCGGACACGCGTATGCACACGCCGTCATGCA
This sequence comes from Ophiosphaerella korrae, assembly GCA_028456385.1. Lineage (NCBI taxonomy): Eukaryota > Fungi > Ascomycota > Dothideomycetes > Pleosporales > Phaeosphaeriaceae > Ophiosphaerella > Ophiosphaerella korrae. Next base: position 88,622 of record JALNQF010000090.1, on the reverse strand, counting down.
TGCCCAGTACGCTCATCTGAGAGATGGGATTCTGCTCGAAGAATTCGCGAACGTAGTCTTGGGTGTAGTTGATCATAGTAATGTAGCGGTTCGGCCGCATATCCTTTTCTAGCATTGCCTCTGAGAGGTCCAGTACCAGTACCACGTGTCGTATTATACCTCGTTGGAAGGGCTTTGTGTCTTTTCGCAACCGCTTCCGTTTCCGCTCCTCCTCGCGCTCCTGTACACTTTGCTCTAACAACGCGTCTTCCACAGTCGCGATTGTCTTCTCCACCGTCCGCGAGTACTCTGTTTCCCATGCATGGCGTTTTGGTGGTGGCTGGTCGTCCTTTGTGCGTCTCTTGCCTGTTCCCTGTGCTCGCGTGCTCGTTCCAGCAGCGGAAGGACCGGCTTTTGAGCTTACGTACTCTTCGTCCGATCCATCTTCGCCCTCGAATTCGTAATCAGAATCAGCCATGGCTGGTTGGCCCGCGGATTACTGGTATTGACAGCCAGATTGGGAATATTTGCTGTGTACCAGCTGCTCGAGGTGATTCCGAGGGTGGAGTAGGCAGAGTTGTTATATGTAGGTGTTGCAACTCTTACTTGTGTAGGCGGGAGCTGCCAAGAGTTACCTGGCTGCTAGGCTCTTTGTCTCTGTGAGAGCTGAGCATGGAAATACAGCGGAATATCATGCAAGCGTTCCGAATTTCGCGTTTGCTCTTACAAATGTGATAGCTAGGTATGCGTGATGATAGGAAAACACGTGATGACCGACGCTACTTTGACCTTCTCACACACAAGTCCAAGCAGTAAGTTTTTAATGTCATTTCTTTGTGTAAAACATTATCTGTGTATCGTGCGATACTCCAGCATACAACAGCATGAGGCGAAACGCGCCCAAAGACCCCAAAAATGGTATATCTACGCTATGCTGGAAATCATGAAACATTATATTGCACCTTTTGATCCCTCCACATGTTCCCAGCTTCGTCAATTATACGCCCCAGAGCCTGCCACATTTGGCATTGGCCAGTCATCCTCGGTGATGCTCGACCAAAATACCCACACCATTACTACTGCTAGCAGGGTGAAGAGCGACTCGAAGAGGCCGCCATTGATCTTGCCGTTTGTGCCGTTGCAAATATGCACGCTGATGACGTACTGGAAAATCTGTCCAATGGCAAAGAGAAGGGCTGCACCAACGAGGTATACTAGATAAGGATGTCAGTCATGGCTATGATCACAAAAACGGCATGTACGTACGCATTGGCTTCCGTTCTCCGAGCACACGCAGGACCAAGAAGGCCTCTAATAGGAAGAAGATGACAAGGAAGATCAAAGGCACAAGCTGGTATAACGTGTATAGGGCGTACGCCTGGTTGGGGGTGGCGAGGGTATCGTCCCAGTAGCCGGTCCAGCTGAAGCCCGTATCGAGCGCGATATAGCCAGTGCCGACGAAGATCAGGACAGAAGATAAGAGGAGCAGGCCAATGGAGACTGCAGTACCGTCATCGAGAAGCTGATAACCAACGGCACCGTTCAGCATGAGTATCCACGAGGTTGCCGTGATTGCGCCGATGTGTATCGCGACAAAAGCCTGTGGTGATGATTAGATGAAGGGTCTGTACGAAGCTAGACTGTGGACGTACGAGGCGCACTGTATTGCTCAGCGGGAAGCCGCCGATAGTGAAGATCTCGCATATAGAGATGATGATGTAGCCGAGGAGGAAGACTTGCATCTCTCTGGTCACCATTAGTCTCCAAGCTTGCAGACAGCGTTTTACTTCGCGTACCTCCTTCCCACAGCGGCCTTCTTCCTCTGTGATCTCCATATCAAGAATATAGTAACGAAGACAGCGATTGCAGAAATTAATATCGAGCCTAGGACGATTAGCGGTGAGTCGATGGGAGCGCGCCAAGGTGGACTGACCGAAGTTGCGCAGTCTATTCTCGCCGCCAACTGGGAAGCCGCTTAGTGTGCAGCCTCCCCATCCTTGATCAAATCGTGCAGCAGATTCGCTGAAGAGCTGGAAGGCACAGCGGTTAGCGTTGCGCTTACGCGATGGCGGTGATGGGGAAGGGTGTATTGGCGACGTACATAGCAGACTGCGCGAGAAGATTAGATTGTGTTCCAAGAAGTAGCGGAGGGTATGCTATGTCATGCTTACTTGGTAGGGTGGACCACCCGTTGCCTGTGTCGCGACAGAAGTGGTCAAACTTGCCGTACCTCGACATGGCTGGCTAGGGCGGAGCGCAGCCTTGCAATCACAGTAAACAAGTTAGGAGCAGAGTTGGAGGCTGCAGGCCAGCAGTGCACAGCGCAGGCAATCGGCAGGTCCAAGGTGAGTAGTCGAGGTGGTAAATGGGTGCAGGAGTGTCTAGTATGGGCTGCGAAAGATGATGTGCGACAGCGTGGCTGGGGGCGGTTGCAACAGAGAAACTTGGAAGTTGCCAAGCGTTGGTAACCACGGGGGATGCGATGGTGTGGCTTCAATGACAGGGTTCAAGCTTCCACCGTTTCGCGGATCAATGCGCTTGCTCAAGTGTGAATTGACGAGTCGGGGCGTCGTTTGAGGGCGCTGGCTCCTGGAAGGGAGAGACGTATTTTGTGTGGCATTGGCTGCTGCGCGACACTGCCTGGCCTTGATCAGGAGCAAGACAGGATCGTGTCGAGCAGATGGAGCAATTAAAGACACAGCCAATCAGCGCGTGACAAGGTGCAGGCTAACATGTTTCAGAAGCATCATCACCGGCCAGCGGAGCCTGTCCACGGCAGAACAAGCCACCTTGTCTTGCAACCGACTCTCGCGCATAACGACGATAGATTATTTCAAGAGCATGGACCTGCTGTGTTTGCTTTGCCTGAAGAGTAATAAAGCTTTAGCTGTGTCCTGGAGGTCATACTGTGTACTATACAGCTATCTACCAAATAAACTGCCGACTGGGGGTGACAGCAGCACGCCTGGGGGCCGTTTCATTCCAAACGCGACCTTGCTGCGGCGCTACACATTACAGACGCCAAAAAGCCTTATGTCTCGTCAGTGCCAGCGAGGGGAGCACAGCATGAGAGCGAGCAATTTTTAGCATCAGGCCGTTGATGTGCTTGAACATGACGGAATGGCTATTGCTATCCAGGAGGCATAACCCAGTTGTTTCTCGCGTATGTTGGGAGCAATCACGACTTCGCATAAATAACCCTCAGAAACAACATTGCGCACGGGGGAGAACCTGGCTAATTCATGCCGCTGATGTTTCTCGGCTGCTACCTAGTGTGCACACTGCGGCGAGCAACAAGATCGACGACAGCAAGCACAGAGCCGCTTGTGCTTGGGCAAGGCGAGCTCGCATGGCGCGCACATGTGATGTCCTTTTTCCCCAAGCGCCAGGCAGGTTTGCATGGGTGGTAGGTGCACACGTGAAAGTTGTCCAAAAAAGAGCAAATACAACCTGGGAAAACACTTTGACCTGGCCGTAATAGGCTTTACTGGTCATCCATTTGCCAGGAAGCTCCCAATGGAGAAGGCGTGATAACGTGACTTCACCATGCCCCTATCACCCAGTCTGCCACACTGTAGTACCAGCAGATAAATCTTCGTCTCACCGACAAATACTGCAAATCCATCGCGGCAACAGAAGCCACCCCTCCCTCTGCCCTTATCTGCAGCTGTGCATCATCGCGTATCGCGTCGCACTCAACACAGGCCATCATGCCCGATTCGGCCGGGCCGAGCAGGGAGGCCGCCAAGATCCTCCACCGATCTGGCCTGGCTGCATCATCGCTAGACAGGGCCAACAGCTCTATCACGGACCAGTTCAGCTTGCATACCATCACCTGTTTTCGTTATCTGATCACAGAACGCAGCACCATTGTGCTCTCCCCCAAATGTGACCGGCCTTGACCGCCTTCGCGCTAGCCTTTCTCACTCGCTCCTTGTCGGCTGCTTCGACCCTGTGACGTGCCGCATCGGCCGCTTTTCGTTCCTCCATTCGACTACTTCCACTAACTGTGGAGTTGGGCTGCTCCGCAACAGCCTGCCCATCGTCAAGATTCCTTCCAACTCACGCAACGCCAGGAGGCCCGCCAACATCCCTCTCCACACCCTCTCGTCCTCCTCACGGCCTAGAGACCAGGATTCTGCTTATCTCCTCAACGACCACGACAAGGACAGCGTCCGCTCGTCCTTTGACACTCCCTCCTCCGAATCCGACCTTTCTGTCTGGAGTGATACCGGAGATCTGGTCGACCAACTTGCTGACCAAGAGGATCCCCTTCGTATTCGTCTTCAAGACTCCCTCGAACGCGGCCAATCCACCTCCCACCGCCGTCAGCAAAAGCGTGCACGCTTCCAGTCCCAGGACGGTCTCGACGAGAAGGGAGACGGTCCTATCAGGAAGGAAGACATTGAGATCCCAGACGTTGGACTACGAACTATTTCCAAGGCGGAGAAGATACTCGCTGCTATCATGGCACCCAACGATGGGCCCTCCCGTATCCACGGGTTACATGGCAAAAAGCTCATGTTGGTCAAAGGCTCCTGTAATTCACACGCCCAAAGTGCTAATGAGCGGTAGCTACTTCACAAGTATTTTCGTTTCGTTAGGTGTGTTCCTCTTTGGTTACGACCAGGGAGTCATGTCCGGAATCATAACGTGCGCCGTCCCGATCCCCTTCGTACTCGAGCAAATCTGATAGCGCAATGCAGGGGAATATATTTTAAGGACTACTTTAACCAGCCCACCGCTGCCGAGCTGGGTACCATGGTCGCTATCCTGGAAGTGGGGGCCTTCATCTCGTCGTTGGTGGTTGGCAAGATAGGTGACATCCTAGGCCGCCGAAGGACGATCCTATACGGCTCTCTCATTTTCATCGTTGGCGGGGCGCTCCAGACCTTTGCTAATGGTATGACTATGATGCTGCTGGGAAGAATCATTGCCGGTCTCGGTGTTGGAACACTGTCGACCATCGTTCCAGTCTACCAATCCGAGATTTCACCACCTCATAATCGAGGAAGGATGGGATGCATCGAGTTTACAGGAAACATTACTGGATATGCTGCCAGTGTCTGGGTTGATTATTTTTGCAGTTACATCAAGAACGACTGGGCCTGGAGAGTTCCATTGTTCATGCAAATTGTCATGGGCAGCCTCCTGGCTGCCGGCAGTCTGCTCATCTGCGAATCACCTCGGTTCGTGTTAGACCAATATCATGGTGTCCTATGCTAACATATACAGATGGCTTCTGGACAACGATCATGATGAAGAAGGAATAGTAGTAATTGCAAACTTGTATGGAAAGGGCGACATCCACAATCCAAAGGCCCGCGATGAATACCGAGAAATCAAGATGAACGTACTTCTCGGGCGCCAAGAAGGCGAGCGATCGTATACCGACATGTTCAAGCGATACTACAAGCGTGTCTTTATTGCCATGTCTGCCCAGGCACTTGCACAACTGAACGGCATCAACGTTATCTCGTACTATGCACCCCTTGTTTTTGAAGAAGCTGGCTGGTACGGCCGTCAGGCCATCCTTATGACTGGCATCAACGCTATCACATATCTATTATCGACAATCCCCCCTTGGTACATAGTCGACACGTTGGGACGTAGAAAGATTCTTCTCTCTGGTGCCTTGGCCATGGTTTTCTCGCTATCTGCCATTTCCTACTTCATCTACCTGCAGGCCAGTTGGACGCCGAACATGGTGGTCATATTTGTCATGATCTATAACGCCGCCTTCGGATACTCATGGGGCCCAATCCCTTGGCTGTACCCGCCCGAGATTCTGCCGCTCAGCATTCGTGCCAAGGGTGCTAGCTTAAGTACTGCAACGAACTGGGCATTCAACTGGCTTGTGGGAGAGATGACGCCGATATTGCAGGAGCGTATCCAGTGGCGCCTTTATCTTATCCATGCCTTCTTTTGCGCCGCAAGTTTTGTTATTGGTAAGTGGGGTTCTTCTATGGTTTACGGATGACTAACTTGCGCAGTTTACTTCATTTACCCAGAGACAGCCAACGTCCGTCTCGAAGACATGAACTCGTTGTTTGGAGATGCAACTTCCATGATGCCTACCCCACAAACGCTTGCTGAGGCAGAGTCACTCTTTAGTGGACATGGCCGTGGCTCTCCCGTGCCCTCGCTCGACATCCAAAGAGGACGTGCAGCGGACCAAGCGATTCCTGGATTGAACATTGATCCGCCCGACCTCGAAGATGGAAAGACGGTAGCCAAGCCTGAGGGAGAAACCAGCGAAGGGATCGGAGGTTGGATCTCAAATATTGTTAAGAGGAACAAAGGAAATGGCGAAGGCGACAGCTCGAGCGGGAGGTACAAGAGAGTGGGACAAGACGACGACTAAGAAACGTACAAGGTCACGCAATGAGTGGTAAATTTTAGACTTTTGGACACAATATGTCCTTGACTGGCATTAGTAGCGACATGGTTTTATATCCACGAGCGAGCTATTCCGCTCCACAGACGCGATTTTTGGCTTCGGGAAGGCGTAGAGAAGATGCTCGGCAAAGAAGGTCTTTTGACCGCTTGTATTGTATAGAGGCATTTGGTAGAGGCGCGTTTCGTTGCACAGGATACTTGGAAAGTGAATATAAGCTTAGTGACTGCACTTTTGTTTCGCTTACCTCTGAGACAGTGTATTCGCTACTAGGTTCTCAACAAGTCTGGATAGGAGAGCTGAGATTGGGGTGTCCATCCTTTCACGTGATGCGCGATCAAGTGCAAGGTGTCCCCTTGGCATTCAGCTATTTTGGGTACAGCCCACCTCCCCTTCGACTATCGCAGCACAGCGCAGGGGTAACCGTGCCTTACTTTTTCCCTTGGGGCGTTCTATCAAGTCGTTCTATTCATCTGGCCTGGGACTCGTTCCCTCTTTGACGTTTCTTTCCTTTACGAAGGATTCACTCTTTCGAGCTTTGCTCTTCGACTTACGACCAGAGCTTCGGTTGCACGGCAGCCTCAACAACTCTCGCCATTGAGTTTCAGCCGCGAGTCGACTACGGACACGTCGCTATTTAGCGCGTTGCACATTCAGAGAGCGGATTCTATTAGTTGCTGCCTGCAATTATGGCGGCCGCACGCACAACTGGAGCCGATGCTCAAGCGGAGGAGCTGCGGAGGAGAAATGTAGCTTCACAGCCCCCCGCCGCGCCGGTGGTAGCAGCGGCTCCAACGAAGGAGAAGTCAAAAGAAAAGGTACTGGGCTTCTACACAAGCGCGATTGGATTTTTATTGACTAGCCTCAGGCTTTTGACATCATCTCTTTCATCGACGAATACGAGTTCATATGGGCGCCGCTGATATTCACCTTCCTGGCCTTCTTCACACGCATGTACAAGATTGGCCTCTCGCCAATCGTCACCTGGGATGAAGCTCAGTAAGTAGAACTACTAGACCTTGCTTGAATCCACTAACAAAGGGTAGTTTTGGCAAGTTCGGATCGCATTACCTCAAACGCGAGTTCTATTTCGATGTCCACCCTCCGCTCGGCAAGATGCTCGTCGGTCTCTCTGGATACTTGGCAGGATACAACGGATCTTTTGAGTTCAAGTCCGGCGAGACTTACCCCGAAGAGCTGAATTACACCTTCATGCGCCTGTTCAATTCTGCGTTTGGTGCTGTCTGCGTCCCTCTGGCATACTTCACTGCGAAGGAGTTGAACTTCAAGAGGCCCACCGTCTGGTTCGTCACCTTGGCTGTTCTCTGCGAGAACTCATACACCACTATTAGCCGTTTCATCTTGCTCGATGCCATGCTACTCTGCTTCACCTTCACCACTGTTTTCTGCTGGTCAAAGTTCCATCGCCAGCAAAAAGATCCCTTTTCCCCGGAGTGGGGTCTATGGCTCATGCTGACTGGTGTCTCGATTGGGTGCGTCTGTAGTGTGAAGTGGGTTGGCTTCTTCGTTACAGCTCTGGTTGGACTCTATACCATTGAGGACCTTTGGCACAAATTCGGCGACCTGAAGATGCCCAAGATGGAGCTTTTCACCCACCTCGCCTTCCGAGTCTTTGGTTTGATCCTCATTCCTCTGGCAGTTTATGTTTTCTCCTTCTACCTCCATTTCTTGATTCTCGAGAACAGCGGTCCCGGAGACGCCCAAATGAGCTCGCTCTTCCAAGCCAACCTCCGCGGAACTGAAGTCGGCAAAGACAGCCCCCTCGAGGTCGCGTACGGCTCTCGTGTAACTCTAAAGAATATGGGCTATGGTGGAGGTCTACTTCACTCGCACGTTCAAACCTATCCTGAAGGCTCTACCCAACAACAAATTACTTGCTACCATCACAAGGATTCCAACAACGACTGGTTCTTCTACCCTAACCGTCACGATGTCGAGTACCAACCTGACGAGGAACTTCGCTTCCCTGGAGATAAATCTGTTGTCCGACTGATTCACGCTCAAACTGGTCGTAATCTCCACTCGCATCAAGTTGCTGCTCCTATTACCAAGGCTGACTGGGAAGTCTCCTGCTATGGCAATACCACTGTTGGTGATACGAAGGACCACTGGGAAGTCCAGGTCGTTCGTGATGCGGCCTCCAACGACCGCTCAAAGATTCGGACACTCACCACTGCGATTCGACTGAAGCACGTGGATCTCGGCTGTTATCTCCGCGCTGGCAACGTCAACCTGCCTCAGTGGGGGTTCAAGCAAATCGAAACCACGTGTGTCAAGGCTAACCAGCCCCGTGATGTGTACACTCATTGGAATATTGAGAGCCATGTGAATGAGCGACTACCACCTGGTAACCCAGGCGACTACAAGTCTCCTTTCTTCCAAGATTTCATTCATCTCAACGTCGCCATGATGACATCGAACAACGCGCTCGTCCCCGATTCCGACAAGCAAGACGACCTAGCATCCTCCTTTTGGCAATGGCCTCTACTCCATGTCGGCCTCCGCATGTGTGGTTGGAACGACGATAGTAAGTAGACCCAAACACGCACATGTATAGATTTCTAACCCACTCAGTCGTAAAATACTTCCTCCTAGGCAACCCCTTCGTGTACTGGGGCAGTACCGTTAGCCTAGGCATCTTCGGCCTCATTGTCGTCTTCTATACGATCCGCTGGCAACGCGGGTACACGGACCTCAAACAAGCCGACATAGACCAAATCCACTACTCGGGCATCTACCCCGTCATCGGCTGGGTCCTGCACTACCTCCCCTTTGTCGCTATGGGCCGTGTCACTTATGTCCATCACTACTATCCGGCGCTCTGGTTCGCGATCCTGGTCATGGGCTTTTGCGTGGATTGGGCGACGCGTCCACTGAGCAAGAAGGCTACGTGGGGAGTGTTTGGCGTGTTGTATGCCGTGATTATCGGGCTTTACTGGGCGTTCCGCGCGATCAGCTTTGGAATGGTGGGGCCGAGTACGCAGTGGAGTCATCTCAAGTGGTTTGATAGCTGGAAGATTACGGATTGAGGGCGAGATGCATGATGTCTGGAAACTTTTTTTTTTTTTTTTTTTTTTTTGCGGGCAGGTTTCTCGGCACCGGCTTAGGTGCCTCTTTTCCTCAGTGGGAGAGATCCATTACGATTCGGTGCGGGCTTGTGCATTCTGTATAATTAACAATTGGCACGTTCATTCTGTGGGCTTGTGCCCGGATAGAGGGCATGGCGGGAGTGGAATGGATGGATGGATGGATGGAATGAAAAGTATGCTTAGCATTGGTGTTGGGAGGCGAAACTATTCAGGTGGTGAGTGTAACGTGAGGAGTTGCTCGAGTCTGCTGCCATGTTGGATCGTGCTTGTGCGCTAGGTGTGTGTAACGGGTTGATGCGACTTCCCCGGATCTACAACGGAACCCATATGTATGCATTCATTGTGAACCCAAGCCTTGTCGGACGTGCGTGTGGCCGCAATGTCACTGTCACGGTGGGGCAAGAGGCAAGATGTGCCGAGGTTCAAGCTCAAGCCCAGGAGAAGGTGAGGGATGGGGGATGGGGTGAGTGCGACGATTCGCGCGAGTGCGGGCGGAAGTGGCTTGTTTGGGAACGACGACGCGTCGCGTGGGCGCGCGTTGACCGAGTAAGTAAAGAGTAAATTAGGCGCGCGTTGGCCGAGTAAAGAGTAAATTAGTTCGGCGCCGATGATGCTTACACCACACATCCCTTACACCACTACGAATACTACGAATACAATACTACGAATACAATACTACGAATACCATCATGGCCGAGGCAATTGACGACGTGCAGATGGAGGCGCAGGATATCGAGCTCGAGACCCCGCCCGCGGATGTGTTTATGGCGCCGTCGATTGTCAGGGCCGAGGTGCTGGCTGGAAAGTCGTACTCGCACTTTTCTGAGATGCCGAAGCTGATTGCAGACGACATGACCCGGCCGGTAGTGCTGGGCGTCGACGAGGCTGGGCGGGGTCCTGTGCTGGGTGCGTCATTATGGACCTTTGCGGCGGCGCGGAACTGACGAATCTAGGGCCTATGGTCTACGCCCTCTTCTACCTGCCCCTGGAACTGCACCACTCGCTGCTGGCTGAGACACACCGCTTCGACGATTCAAAAGTGCTCAAGGCCGACGTCCGGACCAGTCTGATGCGCACCCTGTGCACAGAGGGCTCCGACTTGTATGAGGCCGGCGGCTGGGCCACACGACTCCTATCCGCCCGTGACATCTCGGCGCACATGCTGTCGCCCTCCGTGCACAACCTCAACGCACAAGCCATGGACGCCACCATCGACCTCATTCAAGGCGTCCTCGCCCGTGGCGTCAACGTGCAGGAAATCTACATCGACACCATTGGCAGGCCCGAAATCTACCAGAGGAAGCTGGAGCGGATATGGCCAACCATCTCCATCACCGTAGCGAAAAAGGCCGACAGCTTATATCCCGCCGTCAGTGCCGCGTCAGTGTGCGCAAAAGTCACCCGAGACGCGGCCCTCGACGTGTGCTACGAGCCGTATCACCTTCAGGCCACCGATGCCGACGCAGTGCATGATTCTGAGGTCAACATCGCTTGGGGCTCGGGCTATCCTTCTGATGCCAGGACGTCGGCCTGGCTGAAACAGAACATGGATCCCGTCTTTGGCTGGGGCAACGAGTGTCGTTTCTCCTGGGGAACAGCAAAGGAATTACTCGAGGGCAAGAAGCCAGACGTGGCTGTCGACTGGCCAGTCGAGGACGACGGCAACGACATGCGCATGACGGATTTCTTCATTGGAAAGCAAGAGTCGGGTGGAGATGAGCTGGTCAATTGGTTTGGGAAACGTGTGACAGAGGAAATGGGCGTGTTTTGAACCTGGGTACAATCTGGGTGCAATCGTACAAACGAACCAACAAGTTGCGCGACATGATTCCAAGATTCCAAGATTCCAAGATTCCAAGGCGCTGTTGCGAATGGCTTACGTGTTATTATCTCATGGCTCGGGGAGCGATGACTGCAGGTCATCTTCCCCTGGCCTGATAGTCAGCCTAGTTTCGCCAAAACATTCAATCACCGAGCTAATAACCATGGTACCACCACAACCAGCCCGGACAGTGGCCTCACCATCACAATCGATCCTTGGGTAAATCTTAAATAGCACGGCAAGTCCATCTCGCCAGCCTGGTCTTGGCACTCGAGGCCACTCAGGATTAGGTCACATAGCATAATACCCGTGGCTAGCACAGCGCCGGTTCCCCGTTTCCCATTCTCCCATCAACACCTCTCTGATCTATGCACTCACTCGATCGAATTAGCGGTACCAATTACATGCAGCCCCCTGGGCGTACCGCATTGACTAGACGGACTCGATGAGCAAACGTGCGGGCCACCACCCAAGCAGCAGTCACTCCCAGCCCCAAGCCCTGGTTTCCCATCAATCCACCTATCCGTTTGCCCATGTTTGACAAACGGCTCGGAAAACCTACGATGGATATTACGCTCATTGCGGCCTTTTCTGGGCACACTTGCACACACTTGCTGGAGCCGCTACACCACACAAACGTCGCATACTAGCCGCAGTGGAAAGAGCATTTCCATCGTGTCCACGATCCATTTCTTCTTCTTCTTCTTCTTCTTCTTCTTCTTCTTCTTCTCTCTCACATACACACACAATGAAGCCCACCATCACCACCATCAACACCCCCTACGAATCCCTCCTCCTCCACTCCTGGCCCTCCACCCCCTCCGCCCGCAGAGGCGGCATCGCCGCCCGCGGCTCCGGATCCTTCCTCCCCACAGACGCACCAGACCTCACCCCCTCCGGCGAAGCCTCAGACTCAGGCTACCAAACCGATGGCACCTACGACTCGGACACAGCTATCCCTGACGACGACCGCCCGCTATCGCCCAAATCTATCGTTCCGCCCACAGTCCACTTACGCCGCCACCGCCACCGCCACCGCAAACGCACCCTGACCCCCGACCGCTGGCCCACCTTGAAGCGCGGCTTGGAAGACGAGTCGCGCCGCGATCAATTGGCGCTACACACCACCCCGTCTTGCACTCCCGCTGACACGTCGTTGCGAGGTGGTCACGCTTTGCACAACCAAGCGCGCCGCTTATCCTCGCTGCTGCATCCGTCGGAGCCGCCGCCCCCGCCGCCGCAAGATAAACAGAGTGTAAGGCGGCGCGCGTCAACGTTGTTACATCCTTCTGCGCCGCTAGATGGTGTGGCGCGGAAGAATATGGTGGTGGTGGTGGTGGTGGAGGGGGACGGGAACGGGAACAGGAACGGGGAGGTTGTCGTGCTGGCGCGCAAGGGCTCGGTATTGCATTCGAGTTTGTCCGATGGCGAGACCGAGGTCGAGTGAGTAGATGGCGGAACGGGAAAAAAAAATAGGGGGGGGACATAAAAGCTTGCATGGAAGGTTTGGGGTGAAGGGGGGAAAGTCACATAAAAGGGCGTTTTTGGATATGTGTTTTAAAGAAAAAGTACGTTTGTTTTTTTGATATTTTTTTGGGGGGGTTGGTTGCTTGGGTATATACCTTATCGTTGGGCGGTGCTTTGGGCGGTGCTTTGGGTGGTGTCGTCGTTGGAGGAGAGAGAAAGAGAGAGAGAGAGAGTAATTACATCATCACATGACATTTCAGCTTGTGCGTCTCCGTCTCGCATGGACATGCTCCTCTTGAATGAAACTTGCTCACACCTAATGCTCCTAGACATATGTCGGTAGTTGGATAGCAGCCCTAGCGTCGTCGTCACGCATAGTAGACCTAGTGGGTGTAATGCAAGTTAAAGAAAAAATGCGCCAAGTTCAAGTAAATTTCCTCATCGAGTACTCTTCACTACCCCTAGCTATTCCGATTTCCCCACAACTCGCCAAACCATCGGCCCTTGTATGTACTCTGCCATACCCTGCCATACCCTACCCTACCTACTCCACAGAAGCTCCCCGGTCTAGTACTCCACCAGCCGCAGCCGCCGCCCAATGTTCCTGCGTATCACGTCCCTTTCGACCGAGGGCTCGGCATCTCCTCGGTTCGCCTTGAGCGCTTGCTGCAGCATGCCCGCGTCGAAGAAGCCATCTAAGAAAGCAAGGAAATCAGCCCATGAAAAATGGTAGAAAACGGAGTAGGGAAAAAAACAATGCAAGGGTGGACGGGAGGCATGATGGAGGAAATGTGATTCTATAATAAGAAAGTATATATGGGAAGTAGAGTGGGAGAAATACTACGAGGATGAAGGATGGACGTGGCGGCCGAGAATGACTCTCTTGCTCTTTTTGATCTTGACAGTACGCATGAGAGTGCGGCGTTTGTGGTCGCTTACAAAGACGGCAGTCATGGGCTTGAAGGGGGGTGACTGGGGAGGCGTAGGGGGGAATGTGACGGGCAGTGAAAGACCAAATTCATCGGGAGGGGTAACTGGGGAGGGAGGGGAAGGGGGAGTCCTACATCCACCAAGGCCGTCGTCTTCTTCGTCGTCGTCGATGAGACTTTCACTAGGCGTCGCGAGTTTGCCGCTCTCGCCTAGGATTATACGGCCGCGGCTCTTGATGCGTGCCGCCTTGGGCCGGTCTTCAGCTTCGCGGGCACGAGTGGCGGTTTTGTCGGCTGATGCCCCGCGTCGTTTGAGTTGGCGCAGGAGTTTCCGGATTTCGAGAAAGTATGATTCTAGTGCGTCGATGTAGCGTGCAGTCTGACGGTGCTTAGACGATGCGCAGATAGAAATGCTACCGTCTTTGATAATGTAGCCTATGCCAAAGCCGTCGGCTGAGGTTGGCCCAAAGCCAAATTGGCGAAGGGAAGGATTGCCGCAGTTTGAAGTGGAAAGAATGGTGGTGTTGATCTTATCCCAACCACCATCTGCAAATAGGGATGGCACCGAGTGCTGGATTGGTGCTGCTGGTGAGCTCGAGATTGATCCATTCTCAGACAGAATAGAGTTACGATTGGGAGATGGCACGCTAGATGTTTCCGGGCTCGATGGGCGCGTTGAATCCCAGCCGTCACTACTGGCCATCTCTGCTGACTCGTCGATTGCTCGTTGCCAAATGCAGTATAAGGCGTAAAGATGGCGGTCGGGTCCTTCTGCCTTTGCGCAGATTTTCGTGTTTTCTGTGTGCTTCTGGCAGGCCTTACGTAGAGCTTCAATCTTTTCCACTGCTGGCTTTTCGCCCCAGAAAGTCTTCAAAAATTCAACCGACTCATTCGTGACCGATCGGATAGCCTCAGTCCGTCCATGGTAGAAGATTTTGGTCATAGCTGGCTCGTACACGCATTCAATCTTGCCATACAGCCCAAAGTAAGCAACTTGGAACGCCATCTGCACAAATGCATCAGGTGAGAACCCCATAGACGTCATGAAGTTCTTTCCGTAATGAGGGAACTCCAGGGTTGCGAACTCATTCTGTTGGATGAGATCGGCCAAACGTGTTTCTGCGAAACGTAGGGCTGTGCTCAGCTCAGGAACCATATCCCACTCAAGTTTGTGAGGGGTCGTCTGCACATCTCCAAAGCTGTCGGGGTCTCGTTTAGCCGGGTCAGGACTCGTTGATGCCCAGAGGCTAGGTGCACTACCGTTGATGGTCCTGGCAAATCGGAGGATGGTGTCTGTATACACGTCGGAAGCAAAGCGCAGGACTGTATGTCCATCAACACCAGTGTGCTCAAAGTTGATTCCCGCGCTGCCATTCTTGCAAACAATAATCTGCAACTTGTCATACCAGCGGTTCGTGCAAGTACCGACTTGAACACCACGTTCGATCTTGCTAGTACCACACAGCATGTTCATGCAGAGGTCTGCTCCAGTATGTGGCTCCGTGTAGTCGAGACATAAGATGAAAAGTGCTGAGTCGACAATGTTCAAGCTGTCGGAATTGTTGGATCCTTCGTCTCGGTGGAGCACGTCACGCAAGCCAGCCCAAACTTTTCTGTTCTCTGTGCTAAGCACACCCAGCGCTCCTTTCGCGGCCTCCTGTATGGGCACTTCGTTTGCATCATCTACAATCACAGAAAGGTTGAGAGCAATGTCCTTTTCAGTCATGATAAGGTCATTGTTATCATCGAGGACGTCGAACCAATAGATCTGGCCAAAGCACATGACAACGATGTGCTTTGAGCTTGGATCTTGACCAATCTGGCACCCGTTCTCAGTCGGTATACGCGCTGTACCAAACAGTCGTGAGTATTGGTACATGCAGAGAGGTTGTCCCCGGACTGTATCGGGTGGTAGCTCTTCTCGGCGTACTGCCCTCACAAAAGAGAGTGCCGAGACAACTAAGGAGGCTGCACGGGTGACTTGGTTGTTACGAGCCGGGGTAGGATCATCCTCCAGTAAGAAGAAGGGATTTAGATTAAGCACCACCGGATTATCAAAATTCAAATAAGAATCATACCCTAAGTGCATGTCAGCATATGTTTATCGGTAGCATCATGATCTAAAAGAGCCATTTAAAGGTCGTCTTTAGATGTAACTTCATAGACTGAAGATATTATGCAAGCAGGAAAACGTACAGAATTGTTCGATGTAGTTGGGTCTGCCATTAGCGTATTTCTTAAGCTTATCTTGCAGAACTGGCCCATCTGACTTTAGAAATTCTTGGATCGATATTGCGGTGTCATTCTGCTCTTTTGGCGTCTGTAGTGGCTTAAGGGCGGCGATATATTTCCTGCATGAGCTTTCAAGCTCTGGGATAGGAAGCTTGGGTAGCTTGTCTTGGTGAGCAAAGGTTATGCCTGGCTTCGAGTTGGGATTGGTGGAGTGTGCCAACGGCTCTCTTTCTTCAGACGGAAAGGATTGCGTGCTGTTTCTGGCTGAGTCTTGCGAACGGTACGAGCCATTCATTTCGGTGGTTGACATTTTGGCGGATGTTGCCAAGGTTTCGTCCAGTGAGGACGGCTGGGTGAAGGTGTGGACTGCCATAGTGGAGGGTGTCAGCTATGCGTAGAGAGGCGAGATACAGGTGCTGATGGAGAGCAGCCGCAAGGCACTGCGGTAAAAGTAGTGGCAGTCCTGAAGACAGTAGGCCGGCATGGGGACACGAGTGTTTCGCCGATCAAGTTAAATGTAGTGCATGACTGGTTTCTTATAAGAGATGGGACAGAAGGGCAGTATTGTGGAGCAGATGCGCTAGGGACTAAGCATGTGAAACACTCAGTAGACTTCGTAATAATGGCTTCGTAATAATGGAACGAGGTAGACCAAGGAGCTACTCGAGTAGCCGACCGCTGACACGGAATGTGACCCGCAACGGACAGACGAGTGAGGTGAATGACCCGACAGTCTGAGCCAACGAATAGATCATGCAAGGAAATGCAACTTACTCAGTAGCGTCAAGCTCTTGAAACGATGTGTTTTTCGTGTAAACGACACGCGATGCTGCAGCAGTAAGAGCGAAATTTTCGAACCAACTTACCGCGCGCTATCGAGCTGGGCACGATTCTCCTAGGCCTAAACAATGAGGATAAAAGCCGGAAAAGTAGTACCGGGCTTAGAAACGTAGTGTTGTTGGACTAATTCGGCCAGGAGGATGTGGGTATCTTGCAGGGCTTCTCCGAGGTATGCTAGGTAACCCTGTTGGGACAAGCTATTCAGTGCCACGGGCGAGTGGAAGCTATGGCGGAGGGTGAGCTTTAAGAGAAGACGCACCACAGCGTCGCCACCAATCACCGGCTAATCGGAGAAATGCCAAATCTTAGAGATGACATGTAGTTCACACAAAGCGCATTATACCAACAAGCTGTTGCGTTGTGGTGAGATTCTAGCCGCCATGGACGTTGCTCAGCAGCGGCGATGAGCAGAGGATGCGGTCATCGCCTAGGCGTCTTGTTGCGCCATTTGGGCGTCTGTCACATGCGAGGCCAAGGGATTTAAGTTCGCATGAATGGTTGATGTATGCCAACGCGTGGGGAAGCGGGGAACGAGGCTGGTGGTGGTCTTGGGGGTTAGGGGTGTCAGTGGGTGTGACGTGTGACGTCGGCGCGGAGAAACGGAACCCCCACCTCGACCGCATGTGTGCCATGCGCGTCGAGAACATTGCGAGAACCAGGACAATCGTCACGCGACGCGCCAGAGCCAGAGTCGCGAGTGACCGTTATCCGTGTGCCGTCCGCAGAGCCGCGCAAATGCTAGACATTAGGGACCCATGACGGACCTGCTGCAGGTGCTGCCTGAATTTGATACCAAGCCCTTTTCCCATCTGCTGCCCTCGCTCGACAGGGCGCTGGTCACCACCAACGACCTGCTCACCCTTGAGGCTGCTGATGTTACCAAGCGCGCGCAGCTACCTGTCGGTGAAGTGAAGAAGCTTGCCGATGCCGTGCTAGGTGCTCTGCACAGCCAGCTTGGGTTCGGTGGAGGGGGACACGCTGGCAATTCCTTCTTGTCTGATTACAGCACTCTACGGCGCTCCAAATCTGGATGGAGCTGTATCAGTACTTTGGACGAAGGGCTTGATGCCGCTTTGGGCGGTGGCATCCCCCCTGGCTATCTGGTAGAGGTCACCGGCGAGAGGTAAGGCCTATGCTCTGTCTCGTTCCCATGTTGTCGCTATTGCTGGATATTTGTTTTATCATGCCATCTCTATCAGTAGAAAAAGCTGACAGCACGTAGCGGTGCCGGCAAGACGCAAGTGCTCCTTACTCTGTTGCTTGCGGCCCAGCTACCACCTCCACGCGGCCTGGCCAAATCAGCCGTCTACATTTCAACCGAAGCAGTGCTCTCAACAAATCGTCTTGCCCAATTGCTCGCCTCCCATCCTGCATTGGCGTCCTTATCGGGAGATGAACAACCTTCTTTGTCGCGCATTCTCAGCATTCAGACCTCAGACCTCGAATCACAAGAGCACATCTTGCGCTACCAGCTGCCGGTCGCTATCAAGAAACACCAAGTGGGCCTTGTTATCGTCGACTCCGTCGCTGCCAACTACCGCGCCGAATTCGACAAACAAGGGACCGGCAATGGCGCCGCTTCTATGGCTAAGCGAGGCGCGCAGCTTGTCCAGTTGGGCGCACTACTTCGAGAACTCGCACGTACGGAAGGCATTGCAGTAGTCGTAGCCAATCAGGTCGCCGATCGGTTTACCAGAGCACCCTCTGCCGCCTTGTCAAATGCGGCCTCTCGGACCACCTCCACCAACAGCCAGAACAACGGTCGCGAGCTCACGCCTCAGCCGTCTCAGCCTGACGTTGGCTTACTATTATCGCCCGATCCACTCACACTCGACCACCAGCAGAAATGGTTCACTGGCTGGGGTGACCAGCAGTATGAGCCTGAACATACCCAGAAGACGCCGGCATTGGGCTTGGTTTGGACAAATCAGATAGCGTGCCGTATTGCTCTGATCAAGAAGCCAATATTTGCAACCAGGCCACCGGCCGTGACCCATAGTGCCGAGGACGATTGGGACGAGGAAGCTGCTCATATCGTCAAATGGCAGCGCTGGGCCAAAGTTGTCTTTGCACCGTGGGCGCCACCATCAGAAGGTTGGGGCTTGGAGTTTGAGATTACGAAAGGCGGGATACAACACATAGTGAGAGATGATAGACTTGGCTAGATATAGCGTTTCCTTTTATGCCATGGTGAAGCTGTGCAACAATCTTCCTCCTCCTCCTCCTCCTCCTCCTCTCCCCAACCCACCGCGCTTTCTATGTTGTGACATTCATGTAGGTATTTATTGATTATAAACTGGCACGATAAAGCCACAGATCGAGCAAAATGAATGAGTATATAAATGACTCAATTCACAAAAGAAAGCGTGACAACTGATCATGCTTTTCAATTCAGCGCCATGACGTACGAGATATCAGAGATTCAATTACTCGCAACTGGCAAACTCCACTTAGAGAACCAATCCATCAACAACGCACTTGCATTCCAGCTCGTGGGTCCTCGACGTAGCTCCTCTAAAAGCCCACCAAGAGCCACAGTGCTCGGCCAACCGTGTCCAAGCCCTTTAACGTAGACACCCATTACAACATCCTGATGTCTATTACAATTCCATGCCGTCTTTTGCACTGTTCCATTCTCAAGCCATGATGAAGCATTAACCACATCGCCAGTCGCAAGACGACCGCCGATTGTATAATTCGCAGGAGCCGGGCATCCATTTCTAGTTGCCATATCCGCTAGCCACTGCGGTATAGGCAATGTATCTGGGTCCGGGATCCCATTTTGGTCAATATCAAAGCCGGAATTATCGCCGTTGTACGCAATTACCTCATCGCTATCACCGTGGATATCGAGGAATGGGATGGGCCGCGATCGGTCGCCAATATCACATGCTTCTTTTTCGAATAAAGGGTAGCCTAAGCTCTGCTTTGTGTAATACGCTGCTGAGACGCCGGAAAATGCTGCGATGCGCTTCGAGGTTGCTGGATAACAAGACAAGAGCGCGGAAAGGCCACCGCCATTGGAAAAACCGGTGGTGTAGATGCGGCTCTTGTCAATGCAGATGGTTGACTCTAGTCTATCGAGTAAGTCATTGATAAAAGGTCTATCATCAACGACGGAAGAGTTGGGGGCGCCAGGATCGCCTAGCCAGACATTGTTGATACCCTCGGGATACACTGCGATATATTGGTTGTTTGTGTCTGCATATGAGAAGCGAGTCATGTCCTCTATGCTCCTTGCGGGCTGGGTGAAGGCATGGAGGATAACTATCAGCGGCAATGGCTTGTCGTTGGAATATTTCTTAGGGACATGCAACAGATAATTGCGATCTCCTCCTCCATTTGCTGAATGTAATAAGAGGTTGACGGATGCGCCACCAGGAATAAGACCAGTAGGAGGTTGTTTTCGACACCCGATACTTGCGACTGGGGATTCTGTGATACTTTGTAGTGTATTCAAAGCCAATATGGCTGCTGCTGAAGTTGCTCCGTGAAGATACATAGTGAGGAGCTTGTTGGGCGGGTACTTTCTGCCTAAGTACGTATCTAAGTGGGTAGTGACCTGAATGGCTTTTGATATCTGTTCAGCTCATGATTCAGAAGTTCAAAGTCAGGTTAAAAGAATTCTTGTATGCCAACTACCCCTCGTATAGTTGTTGGTCTCATGTAGATATCCAGCCTACTAAGACGCCCAATGCAGGGGTGTATCGTGTAGCTCGCAAGCATTACCGCATACAGAATCGTGCTGCACAGCGACTTCCAGCATCACAGACGTTTCTACCATTAATTGGCAATACGATAACTTCATAGGTAAAATATTTCTGAGCAATTGCTAGTAGGTCATCGTCAGTGGTTTGCTGGCTTCTACCCAGCAAGAAACTTACTTCCCGGATGCAAGTATCTTGAACACAGATGGCCAAGACCCCGTAAATTAAAAACAACCTACGCCATGGCTTACAAGCTGCAGCCAACAGGATAGTCTCTCCAAAAATGCTACAAAATCAAACTAGCAGGTAAGCGGCACGATTTCCCGTCACGCTCAAGGAAATGCTCTGACCAAGTTGCAGCAGGGCAAAGATTAGTTGTACTGTTCACTCATTCAACAACCTTTTCATAAGTACCTAGATATATTCCAAGCACCGAGAACTATGCATCCTGTCGGCGCCTGATATAATTCTACTCTAATTTTGTACTTGAAAAAGGATTGGGATTTTCAAATTGTAGTCATCACGTGCAAGGTTTCAGTGTTGGTGGACATCCCCCCTACCCCCTGAAGCTGCCGCGCCGTTATGTTTCCTAATATCCAGCACAGGTTGGGGAAAAAAACCTGGTAAGGTCTTGCATCAAAGTATAAACTGCCAGGCTCTTGGCTCGAGTTAGATACTACATCAAACTGAGGAGTTTTCATGAACAAACCACGCAGAAACATACCAGTTATTCGCAAACACCCATCCCTGACTGTCCTTTTGAATATTGTAATTTTTCACACATAATAGCATCCCACAGCATGATTGAATATTAGAGCAATGCTTTAGGTCATGATCAGCAATTATTTGCTGTTTGCTAGCAATCGATGTTTCAAGTAACAAACTTGCTCTTGATTATGTCTTGCCTAGCCAGTCGAAAAAGCAACTCGGACATGTATAAAAAGGCTGGTTCTGAAAAAATTTCACTTCATTTCTTCAGCTCCCTTCATGGCTTCCCTCGAGGCCAATCCAAGCGGGTTGGTTCCGTACCCTAGTCCGCGCGAAATAACGGCCAACGGTCGCTAGTGAACGACACAAAGAGCCCTTCGCTCAAACAACAGCGCTTCTCGACTTCCAAACCTTTCGCAATAGCGCTATGCCTTCGTATCATGCCATTGTTACATATACACTGTTTACATCTCCCCCCAGCGGTTACAACTCAAGTTCGTTCTACAATCTACCCACAGTTCATCAATTACAAACATCGGAGTATTCGACACACAAATCATTCTCAATTTCGCACCCATTCATATTCCTTCATATACCACCAAATTGCCATCACAAAAATGCCGACCGTAAATTCCCTATGGGCTCCCTTGACAAAGGAACAGAACGAGAGGCTTCTCGACATGGACTAACTCGCACAAGCTGGCACCTTCGAAGTTTCCGAAGCAGACCGTGTATAGCTTAGGAGCGTCAATGGGGCAGTACGCAACTTGATGAACAGCACCGAATACGACTGCTCACACGATTACAAGCTAAAAAAGCATCTGGAGCTCAGATTCGTCCAGGATGGAGATAGGCTGGATGCTTTCGGCCCCATAGGGCTTGCACGAGCTGCTGCGCACGGCACGGTGACGGAGCCTCGAAAGCATAACACGATTTTGAACCTTGCTGCACTTTGCGAAGAGCGATTCAGTCTGTACCCAGCTTTGATGAAAACAGCTCAGGGTAAGAAAGAGGCAGCCGAGCACTGGGCATATATGCAAACATTCATAAAGGGGATGATGGACTAGGCAGTTTGCGAGGCGATCTTGTAATTGTCGCCGCTTTTTGGCAAGATTTGGCGCTGATTTTGGCATACAATTAATGAATCTTTTATAAGTATTGTAACTTCACTACTGCTGGAAATACGGGCTTTTATTCGTGATCTATGGTGTTACACTTCTTTACATTACTCAAATGGGAAATTTTGGCTGGCGCCTTTTTGTGCTACCTTGCGTATTTAAATATATCCATTGTAGATGTAAAAATAACAATAAACACGATATCTTTGTGGTTGGAGAAGCGGATGTGCCGGTCGACGCTAGGCAGTTCTGGGCGCAGTAAGCCGCTTACACATCACTCAAGAACTAGAATCCATGTGAAGACCCGCATGGCTCATGCTGTCGCTTTGCTGATCGTCCTGATTAGCAAGCACTTACTACAGTTTAAATAAGCAAAGACGGCCCGTTCGCAACTTATGCTATTCATATTCCCAGCTGAACTCTACAACCACCCGTATGACATTGATGGCGCCACCGATGAATGCTTGAGAGTGTTGACATTTTGCATTGTATTCTCAGACGGCATGACAGGGCTTTCTACTTCGAAAAACCTCGAGAACGCTGGCATGGAGTCACACGAGTTGCGCCACAAAAGATCGACCCACCTAAATGTGGCATCCCGGCCCTTTGCTGGCCGTCTAGGAGGAAACCAAGAATTTACATCGGACAATGCGTCATTGATCACCATTCCTGATGCTGCAGCATCGTTTTCTTGGCATCAATCCTTTCATCTTGAGGCCTTCTCGGACGTGGAACTATGGAAAGAGTCTTTCATCGAGTGCGTAGGTACTTGTCTCCAAGTCTATACCTCTGGTCTGGTATCCGTTGGTTTGGCGCCTCTTGTAAAGGCAACGAGTCTCGGGTCTGTGGTGCCAGCTGCATTCGGGAGTATTGTCAATGTGGTATTGATTTCACTGTTCATCTTCGCAGCAGGACCTGTCTCTGGTGGCCATTTCAATCCGCTCATTACGATGTCCACATTTACGGCACGGCTTTCGATATTTCCTAGGACTCTGTTATATGTTATATTCCAAAGTCTTGGTGCTGTCATAGCAGGATTTTTGATCCGAGCAAGTTTGGGTATCGAGCCGAAAGACATTCCACCGCTTCCAGGGTGTTATATCAACACCAGTCTAGTGTCACCGGGAGAAGCGTGAGTCGGCGGCATGAAGCTGGATTGATGGAGGCTGATTGTCGCAGGTATGCCCTTGAAACGATGACTTCGTTTGTTTTGATCTTTGTTGCTTTTGGCGTTGGACTGGATCCTCGGCAAAGGGATGTCTTTGGGCCAGCTCTGTCGCCCATCTTGGTAGGTCTTCCTGAATAATTTGCGTTGATAACAAAGTAACGTGAGTAGGTGGGGCTTACATTAGGCCTGGTCAGTTTTGCATCTAGCCTAGCAAGGCCTGGCTATTCAGGCTCTAGTTAGTTTTACCCTACGCAGATTTTGAAAGAAACAAGGATAACAAAAGTAACATCAGGTAACAATCCAGCTCGCTGTTTGGGACTCATGACTGCATCCAGTAAGTATAGCAGCTATAATCAATATCCAGTATGCTGATGAATAGCAGACCGGTTCGACTACCACTACATCCATTGGCTAGGGCCAATTACGACAGCGATCTTGAATGGGATCTTGTACTGGGCTATACCTATCTATAAGCAGGAATAGCTAGTCCACAGTGACAACTAGATGGGATCGACTGTATCAATGTGTCGTAAAGAATTAGTAGAATAGAAAAACACATTGCGCTGCATTATTGCGCGCCGAATAAACCATATATGCAAGGATGAAGTTGTTGCAACAAACGTGATAAAGATAAGATGGTCAGGGGAGGGATGCGTGAGACGAAGCAGTTGACCCAGGCGTGACTAATCTGACTAGCGCAAGTGTAAGCGAAGCGAGGGCGCTAGTGCACGGCCCAACCACCAAAGCTCAATATTCCAGCTCGAACTTCGCAATCGACAAGCCGACAACCTACGACAAGTTCGACATCAGCCGCCAACATGTCTGCCTCGCTCAACAAGATTGCCCCCAACAGCCCATCGAGGCAGAATCCCTCCGAGATTGAGACCAGCATCGCCAACGCAAGTTGCCCACTTGGTCCTTGATGTCCTGACGAGGTTGCTAACATTACGCAGGCGTTGGCTGACCTCGAGAACAATGTCCCCGACCTGAAGAGCTCGCTGCGCCCTCTGCAGTTTGTCTCTGCTCGCGAGGTATGAACAGCCACCCTGAGCGATCGCGCACACCTACACACCCATACACATCCTATACACAAACGAAGAGGCGTTGGGCACTGGGCAGCTTCAATTTGCTGACACCAGGATTCTTAGATCGAGGTTGGCCACGGTCGCAAGGCGATTGTCATCTTCGTCCCGGTCCCCATTCTTCAGAACTGGCACAAGGCCCAGCAACGGTACGTACAATTGCTCAAATAGCTGCAGAGAACAAGCGCTGATGGACATTAGTCTCACCCGTGAGCTTGAGAAGAAGTTCTCTGATCGCCACGTCCTGATCGTTGCTTCCCGTCGCATCCTTCCCCGCCCCAAGCGCTCCAACCGCTCGCGTTCCTCGCAGACTCAGAAGCGCCCACGCTCGCGAACCCTCACTGCTGTCCACGATGCTATCCTTACCGACCTCGTTTACCCTGTTGAGATCGTGGGCAAGCGCCTCCGTACCCGCGAGGACGGTAGTAAGGTCCTTAAGGTTGTTCTTGACGAGAAGGAGCGTGGCGGTGTTGACTACAGGCTCGACACCTACACCGAGGTTTACAAGCGCCTCACTGGCAAGGGCGTCAACTTCGAGTTCCCCCAGAGCGCTGCTACCGACTACTAGACGTTTGTTGGTTGGGTCACACATGGTTCAGGAGTTCGGCTTCGGATATGCATCATGTATCGGCATCAAAAATGGAATGAGATGACATGAGCCTGTTATGGGCACCACAAGATACCACTGCAATTGACTTTTACTCTGTGACGAGATTGCACACCTACAATTCGTGATGGCCTTAGCTACTGTCTGTCAAGCTCGGGGTAATACCTGAAGATCCCTTCCCCAAACGGCTTCCTCCGGTCGCTTGCAAGATATCCCTTCAGCCAGCTCTGCTCTTGCAAGTCAGGATAGAAGGTCTTGAATAACAGCGGGTAATCCTTCCTGGTAGCCTCCAATTCCTTTGGGAACGCGAACTGTAAACCACTTAATACATGCCATAGGGTTGTATCTGCATAGCTTAGCCCCGCTCCCACTAAATGCCGGCCCCCTCCCTCCTTTTCGTTGCCTTTCAAAACTCTTTCAAAGTAGTCTAAGAACTTGGGAATTCTCGCTTCCCTAAAGTCTTTTGCTTTCTTCAATGCCTCCTCTTTCTGATCTTCATAATATAATCTTGATCCAGTCGGATGATGGGTGTCGTGCGCTTCATTATTAAGATCAAGAATGGTGAGGGTATGCGACAGGATCCAGGCTTTGTCGATTTCGTCATCGCCTGTGAGGCCCAACCTATCGCCGAGGTATGCCAGGATGGTTGGTGTTTGGTATAAAAGTAGTGTTTTGCCATCCTTGCCCTCACCAGGAATGCGGAGCGCAGGTGGGGCAAAGACCGGGGGATTGGAGTCTGAATCACCAGTCGAGGTTGGAGATGTAAGTGAGACAACGACGCCCACGCCTACAAATGGCAGTTGTCAGCGTTTGCAGACACCTTTATTCTGCAGACTTGACCTACCGTCCTCGACCTCGTTCGCAACATCTTTGTAGGATACACCAGCAGCTTCGAAGGCGAGACGGATGAATTCGCCGCGCCCTGGGATCACGGGCCAGTATAAGAGCTCGTAAGGTGGGTGGGTGCGAACTTTCTTGGTGGAAGACATAGTGGTAGACGCTCGTGCAAAGCTCGAGGTGGAATGCTGTAGTTGAAGAGCTGGCGTACGCTAGTTGGGGTGGGAAGAGTGCGGCCAGAGCCACTGAGCATTCAATCGCTTATGTAGGTAGAGCATAATCGGCCCTAAAATGCCCTAGTCGCTGCTTAGTTACCATTACCAGACGGCGCAACTGTGGGGTGAAGAGTACTTGGTAGGGTACCGCGTGGATAGCAAGTCTGGAATGTGAACCTGCCACTTCTGGTCTTAGTTTACACTTTTGCATAACATTCACTACCAAATAACCATGAATGCTGTTACAGGTCGGGGATAGTAGTCGTCAATGAATGTAAATATATATAGAACGTCTTCCTTTTTCTTCACTGAACTGGAAACAGGATCAGAACACAGGATCCAGGACACAAACCTTCGTCATGCACTGCCTAAAAGAAACT
Source organism: Ophiosphaerella korrae (assembly GCA_028456385.1). NCBI lineage: Eukaryota > Fungi > Ascomycota > Dothideomycetes > Pleosporales > Phaeosphaeriaceae > Ophiosphaerella > Ophiosphaerella korrae. The sequence continues at coordinate 62,024 of JALNQF010000090.1, read as the reverse complement.
ACTTCCCCTGAAGAAATCGAACACTCTCGGCAATCTGGACTGCCTTCCAGTCAAAACTTTATCGGTTCTTCGCCTTCCGTGCGATGTGCTAGCCTTGACCCACCCAACAGAACTGCGCGACACGCTCACCTGTACTACTTTCCGAGTTGACGCATTATCGTTTGAAACCATAGCCCTGCGACTGTACGGCATTCTATGTTTGCTGTTGCACAGGCACATAACCATCAGTCCCCAATATAGACGCAACTTTTGCGCCGTATTCCCCCTTTCAGCTTCGTCAACCCCACATCTCAGGAAAACGTGCATTATTCTGCAGAACCCCTGACTGAAACCGAATTGTGACTGATTTCAGCCCATCCCTCCCAGTTTGGTCAGCCTACCTGCGCTCGGGCCCCTTCTCTCCACGCTAATATTATTACCTAGCCTAGCTGCTGCCTCAGCTCCAACCCCATCCTCTCACCCCTCCAAAGCATCTCTCATAAGCTGCATTTGGCTTTTCAACACTCTTTATAAGAGGTTTTGTCATTATGGCTAACCTTGACAGCTATTCTAAGCAACTTGAAAGTTTCCGAGCCTCTGATGAAGCTAGAGAACGTCTGGTTAGCGTACGTCCCCTTGTCGCGTGTTCAAATAATCGCCATTGAGCCACATGTACTGATGAGAGAGAGTTAGGATCTCATCGAAAGTTTCAGGAATTTATCAGAAGAACATGCAAATCTAGCGAACGACTATTTATCAGAAAGAGATATTAGACGTAATTATCAGAAGGCTGTAGATGAGAACAAACAAGAAGTGCTCGAGCATGAGCGCCAGCTCGAAACCAGTTCATTTGTTCTAGCAGTAATCGATGGTGATGGAGCCATCTTTCAAGATACATTACTTCAGGCCGCTGGCGGTGATGGTGGCTCTGAAGCGGCATCCAAACTCCATGATGCCATTCGCCAGCATGTTGCATCCCTTCATTCTAACTCTGGGAATTGGCCTGTTATGGTCCAGCTATACCTTAGCCTTGATAAGCTCGCCGTAAAGCTAGCGCACGTTGGGCTTCTTCGTACGCCCTCAGAACTTCGGGTGTTTGCCCAACGCTTCAATGCCAATCAACCTTTGTTTAGTATTATTGACGTCGGCCAAGGCAAGGAAAAAGCCGACCATAAAATTAAAGGTATGTTGGTCTGGCCTCAACGAGCATGTTTGCTAACAGTATCCGATTAGAAATGCTTCGTACATTCAGCGCTAACCCGACCTGTCGCCACATTATCTTCGCAGGTTGTCATGATGCGGGTTATCTTGTCAACCTCGAACAGTTCAAGCACACCGAAGCGAAGGCAGCACGTATCACGCTTCTGGAGACCACACCAGCTTTCAGGGGTTTTGCGGACTTGTTGCACTTTAAGCGTGCTCGCTTTCAGGATGTTTTCAAGTCTGAACCACTGCCAGATTTCTCCCCACTTGTGACTGTGCCAACTACGAGTATGACCATGCCAGCTGTGAGTGCAACGCCCCCAGTGCCGTCTCCAGCTCTCGTTCGGTCATCTACAAACCCATCTCCAAGGCCCATGGTTGCTAGTCCTGCACCCAGCACTCCTCCCTTGTCTGTGACTGGGCCACCTACTGAGCCTAATGGAAGTTCTACTTGGGGTATGTGTATACGCCCTATGGGCCTTGAGTGTTTCTGATCTTCTTTGTGGAGATTTGGTCATTTAAAGTCACGTGCTCAAAACTACTTGAAGTGATTTAAAGTTGCTTGAGGTAGATTTTCTAGCTTCTATCATCTGCTAACCCACTAATAGCCACTGTTGGTAAACCTGGAGCCAATGGCACCATATCTATCGCGCCCGCCTCAAAAACAAACAAAAAGACAAAGTATGCCTATTACAACAAAGAGGAACAAAGGCTAGATGAACCCCTTTTACCACGTGATGCTGGTGCTGCGGCCTCACTTGAGGAGCGTATGAAACGCACAGGCAAAAAGATGTGCAACCACTGGTACGTAAATCAGCTTAAGTAACCTCAAGCTTCTCACCTACTGATAGATATCAGGCACCTTGGTAACCACTGCGAGAACGGCAAATTTTGCCAGTTTCAGCATGAACCGAAATTGACACCAGGCGAGTTAAATGCTCTACGGTATAAGACGCGTAGTCTAGCCTGTAAGAACAGATATTGTCAGAACATCGACTGTTGTAAGTATCACCATAGCCTAATCATGCCCTGCATATGTAGTGTTTGTCAATACCTACCTGCACAATCCATGGAAGGACATTCAAGATATTCATACTCACCCAAACCAACGCTAATTCTTTCTAGATTTGGGTCATCAATGCGCTCTTGAGCGTGATTATGGCACTTGCCCCTATCCAGATAGTTGCCATCTCCGTGCTACTCACGGCATGGATAAGGTTAAATATGTTAGGTACGACAGGGATGATAATCCAGAGTATGCGTAAGTCAGCCTAGTTCAAGTATCGATCAAGATATTACTATTCAAATTTGAATTTTGGTAAGATTGGACAAAGCAGTGAACGGATGTGTTCAAGAATAGGTGATTTTAACTGTTGCTATGCAGTACAAGAAGGGTGTTAGACCTGCGTCTCAGTAATGCTAGCATATGTTTAATCTCTAATTCATTTTTATAACGTTAGGGGATGCATCCCTATTGTTTATTCGTTATATCCTATTAGGGTATGGTTTCAGAGGAAATATCAAATTGTTAATAAAGTCTTGTAATCAAAAATGTTACTTGTTGCGTGGAATGTCCGAACTCTTTAAAAGAGATTGCTACGAGACTTGCGAGACCTGTCCCGTTCCCATATTTTTCTGAATTCGTCCATTACCAGAAATTCTCATAGCTAACGAAATACCCCAGAGGGCACTCAAGTCCACACTACACAACCCATTCCTTCGGGCTTCGTAGCCCCTTCATCTCACTCTCTCCAGCTGTCTCTTTGGCTTTATAATTTACACTCTCCATCTCAAAACCTGCGACCTTCTTATACACCCTACCAATATCCTCGAGTTCTTCCTGGGGAATAATATCATACACATTACTGAATCCATCCGGTGCTCTCTCTTCAGCAAGCTGCAATACGTGGTCTGGTCCATTAGCACGATTTGCCATGACAATTTTAGCAGTGGGTGGAAGACGATCAAGCTCGTATGCTTTCAAGGCTTTCTGAATGGCAGTGGGCGACGAACTAGCCGATGAGAGATGCTTCGCCAGTGTTTCCGCGTCAATAATAGCTTGCGAGGCACCATTCGACCCAATGGGATACATGGCGTGCGCTGCATCGCCGAGAAGAGTGAGGCGACCAAATGACCACTGCTCCACTGGATCGCGATCTGACATTGGGAATTCAAAGACCTTTTCCGTGCTGTTGATCAGATCTTTCATTTCTAGGCCACCGCATCGCCAGCTCTCAAATGGACCGGCGAAAACGTCTTTGTTCACGGCTTTGGTCCAGTCTGTCTTGGGCGGTGTAAGATCCTTGTCATCTTTGCCGCGTATCCGGAGCTCAGCGATCCAATTCACCAATGATTTGCCCTTGTCTGCTGAGCGTTGGGAGATGGGATACGCGATGAACTTTTGGTCAGCATGGCCTGCCCAAACCATGCTTGCACCGGTCAGGTATGCATCGCGCTCGATACATCCGCGCCATAGCATGCGCCCGGAGAATTTTGGTGGGCCCTCATTAGGATATAGAATGCGTCGTGCAGTTGAATTAATGCCGTCAGCAGCAATCAAGACGTCGCCTACGACACTCGAAACTGCTGCTTCTGCACCATCTCGTCGCCTCGAGAAGTTCGCTGTAATGTCCTTCTCGGTTTGCTCGAAGCCGGCTAAAGCGTGGTTCAAATGCAGAACTGAATCGCCCAATCTCTCTTTTACCGCGCTCAAAAGCAGCATCTGAAACTCGCCACGATGGATGCTGAATTGGGGCACTTCATAACCTGCCTTTACTCCTCGTTTCTCGCTCAATATGCTATCGCCATGTCTGTTGTAGAAGTTCAACTCCTGAGTTCTGATCGCGGTCTTGTCCAGCGCTTCCAACAATCCCAAATTTCGCAGGATTAGGACAGCGGAGGGTTGCACATTAATACCAACGCCAAGGGTTGTCAGTGTGGAGCTTGCTTCGAAGATCGAAATGTTGGTGAGGCCTGATGCATGGAGTGCAAGGGCGGTGCACAGACCCCCGATACCGGCGCCTGCAATAAGAATCCTAGGCTGATGTTCGATAAAGGGCATGATGTTGACATTGACACCACGGCGGAGTCAGATGTGAATAGTGTAGGAAGAACGGGAAACAAGAACAGTTATATATCTACCGTAGAACCGAGGTCTAGACATCCGCAACTAAATCTAACAGAGTAAGCTGTTGCGGGAGAGCACCAAGATCTCTTCCCGAAGTAACAGCCGGTCATCAAGCCGAGCATTTTAGTGACGGCTACGCGACCCTTTTCATTGCTTTATATTGCGCCTCAGCTGGCAATTGGGCCGACATATCTTGTGGGGATGGTGTGAGATTTCGAACATAAACTTCCTGAACTAGTGCATTTGCATGGGAAGCACGTGCTGGTTAGATCAAAGGTGTGTGTGTTTTTTTTTTTGTTGGCCGATCTCAGCCTGACTCCTGGCCCACATCAGTCATTACAGGTTGTTGTTACCTGACTCCCTAGGTAGACTTGTGAAGAAACACGCGACTTTCATCTCTGCACACGCGCGCATACCACCGAACGCCTCGCTAAATGCGTCAGTCAATCGTAGATCGTTCCCGCCCATCAGTCCGGCACACGTGTTGGGAACGCATAGCAGCACGAGCGCTATAGCAACCCCCTGGTGCTTATTGCCCTCAATTTTGGCCCATAAAACCACAACAGCACTGGGCTTATGAGCGCCGAAAACCAAATCAAGAAAGCTAACAAGCTATTTCCCCACCCTAAACCCATCATCTCATATATTTTTGGCGCAAAGAGCGGGAAGCTAAAGCTCATCATCGTACGCATGAAAGCGCCCACTGAAGCAGCAGACGCTGCGTACTTTGCCTCATATGCATCCGTCGTATATGCCTGACCGCACTGATAGCCTATGATCAAGCCGATGGCAATGATAACACTACCAATGTTCGGTGCAATCCAATGCGCTTTGTAGTGTGCTGACCAGCCGTAGATGAAAAGGCCGATCGGACAAAGTATGCTAGCGATGAGCATAGGTGGTACACGAAACTCAGGAAGCCCTTCTTCAAGTTTGTAATACGTTTTCATGCGAGAGTATAACTGTATTGTGTCAGCGATGAAGCAGAGACATAAATAGGGAATCACTAACGCCATCCATAAGTGGATGCGATATCTGCAGCCCGATCATGAAACCGAGACAGCGAGAGGTAGTTGAGCGATGCAATACCAACAGACATGCGGTAAACTTCTTCGAAGACCATGGGAAAAGTTGAGAGCATGAGATACATGACACCGTAAAGATACGCGCGATAGATCGAAGGCGCTTGTGTCGCAGGGTGTGTAAACATCATGATGAACGGCAAAATCAATCTCTTCCACAAGGTCTCGCTGAAGCGATCACCCGTCTCATATTGCGTGCGCACGAAAACATCTGGTCGCAAGTCTTTGGTTGCCTTGCGTATCACCTTTGCCTTCTTTGCTAAGATAGTGGGCGCGAACGTTTCGGCAAGGAAGAGCACAGCTGTAACCTGCACGAACACGGTGAAGATGGATGTTGCGAAGAATATCCAGCGCCAACTAACACCTTGAAAGATATACGCGCCGCAGATGGGAGCCATGCAGGGCGCGATCCAGGTCAACATTCCGTATATTGCCTGGCCTTTGCCTCGCTCCTCCTTGCGCCATGTGTCGGCTAAGACACCGTTGCATAGCTGAACGACATCAACCACGGACCTTTCAAAGTAGAGAGATAACCTACTGCTTAGGGTGCTGCTCCACCTAAGCCACTAAGGAACCGGAAAGCCAGCATCTGATTCTGTGTCTGTGCAAACCCACATACTATATCAAATATGAGGTAGATCAGGTTCGAATATTGCAAAATGGTAACTCTGCCGTATATCTCTGATAGTGGGGCTAGGACGAAGGGCCCTTGGGCGTACCCGAGTAGGGATATAGTCATGACTAATTGGCGCATAAAGCCAGCCGGTATGTTGAAATCTTGAGCGATGACTGGCAGTGCTAGTGTGACCATTGTCGATGAGAGGGGAGAGATAAAGGTAAACATCGTTGTCAGACCTAGCTTTGCGCTCGAGATTTACATTCGATGATTTCTTGTTCCTCTTTGGGGACATCCTCTATTTTATGGAGCCTAGGTTCATATTGGTGTTCTTCGTCTTGCCACTGCCTGAAGAGCCGCTCGGTGCTGACAAGTGATCTATCATCACTTTCGAAATCGAATGTAGGCAATGTCAAGTCGTTGCGTGATAAGTTTTTGACAAGAAGTGGTCGCCGTAATAATCTATCTTTGAATTTCATGGTGTCAAAATCGAATAAAATGTAACGAGTGCGTGCGTTTAAATGATAAAACTGCCCAGAAATCGATAATGAGTATCTATGGTTGTGTGTATTCTTAGGGCAATGTGATGGCTCATATAATCACCTCAATAGCTGCTCCAATATTCAACCATTGGGGCAATGTTTTCATTAAGCGTTGTGAAAAGTGAAAAGATATCCTTCACAGCAGCGTCAAAGGCTAGTTGCGACTTCACGGAACCAAGGTTTAGGTCAAACTCCCAAACTTCAGACCATCTCGCGTCATACAATATATTTCCCATGATATTGTTAGTTCGTCGGAAAGCCATCAGAAATATACCTAGAAAGATTAGTGTATGTTAGACCCGTAATGGAAGGTTGTCGTGTGCATTTGTAGCGGCGACATGTATACATAGGACCAAGCGGAGAGTTGACTCAACAAATTATGGGATGGGTGAACAATGAGCCTGTTAGTCAACTTCAGCAGTACAGCTGTGCTCCGATGTACTGCCAAGTCAACATGGCTGGGTTTGCTTAGACTTGCGCTAGTGATCTTGGTGAACACACGTGGTTGGTCATAATGGTAAAGGTAGAGCCTCAAGGAACTTGGCTTTGTGGATCTATCGTCTGAGAAAGCCCCAAGTACCAGGGATACGTAATGAACAAAGACTTATCGAAATCTTGGAATAACGACTATATGGTCATCGTCGCTACGTTTCGCTACGCAAGCAACACCTTGTTCCTGGATGACCGACACCAGTGGCTATTGAAGGTACCATCTAGTGCTATTTTGAGACTCTTTGCTGTAATTTCCCTGGCACATGATGCAACTTGCCCGAGTGTGTAGCGCATGCGTTTGTGAAGCCACGGTTTGTCGTCAGGCATTGGTGGCTGAAGCCATTCTGAGGAGATGGGGACTTCGGAGAGCATCACGAAGCTGTCTTGGGATATAGGTAGGCAGCAGAACTCGCCTAAGGCCTCAGAATACTACCATAGACTCAGTCACTCGTTAGATCCCGAACTTTTACTAGTGACATAATTCTTTGATTGACACACCACACACTCCCATCTTTAATTCGAGCCTAAAATTAACCAAAATATCATATAACGAGCGGCATACCCAGCGAAAGTCACATATTCTCTTGCAAGTATTTTTTGCCCAGTTTGCTCGTTACAAGCCACATAGCTTATGATATGCACAGAACGACTTGACGGCTCTCACGATGCTACTTTCAACTTATAAGCATACCGACACGATCTCATTTGTAGAGCCCACTGTCAACTCACATATCCAAGCATTGCCCTCCACTTTACCAATGCAACTTTCGACAGGAATCCGTTCCAGGAAACCCCAACTTCGCACGTCGAAGACATTTGGTCTTGTACGGGGTGACTAGGTTCTGCAATAAATCCGTTATCTACTACACTGCCCGCACCAGCTTCTGAGGGTGTGGAAAATCGCCCTTTTAGAATACTAATAGCCCCTTCCGGCCTCAAAGAAAGTCTTGGCCCAGAGCACGTAGCAGACGCTATCGAAGTAGGAGTCCGCAAAATCCTGGACGAGAAATCCGCCATCATTCGCAAACTGCCTCTACACGATGGAGGAGAGGGATTTTCCCAGACTCTAGTGGTAGCCCAGGGCGGGGAAATTAGAAAGAAGATAGTTACTGGCCCCATCGGCATACCTGTCGAATCACATCTAGGCTTCATTGTGTTTAACAAGACAGCTGTGTTGGGCATGGCAGCAGGGCTGCGCCTAGTACCCAAGAGCTCACGCGACCCAACATTCACTACAACATATGGAGTAGGACAACTCATGACGGAGGCACTCGATGCAGGAGCGACCAAGATCATCATTGGCTGCGGTGATTCGGGGACTTCTGACGGCGGCGCTGGCATGCTTCAAGCGCTTGGCGTCCGCTTTCTAGACACGGAGGGATAAGAATTGTCTAGAGCGGCTGGGGGCGGCTCGTTATTGTGATTAGATAGGTTCTGCTGGTATAATATTCATCCTCGCCTGCGTGGGGATGCCAGTATGTCAAATCATACGATTATCGACATGACAAAGCTAATAATTACCTAGCCACGAAGGTTCATATTGAAGCTGTTTGGAATATCAAGAATGTGCTTTGCGGTCCTAGAAGAGTCACACGAGCGTATGGCCCTCAGAAAGGTGCTACGCCTGCCCAGGTTGGTCTCCTTGCAACAGCCCTAGATCGTCTTGCACAAGCCGCTAACACGTATGTTCAACAGAACATATCTTTTGTACTAAGTAGTGGTGCCAGTGGAGGTCTTGGTGCGGGGTTGTTGATTCCGTTTGCGCGCCTGAAGTGAAGCAATCGATGAGTACTTTGAGTTCGACCGTGTCTTTGAAAAGCAGTGGGACCTTTTTATCACCGCTGAAGGAAGCTTGGATGGCCAGAGCACCAGGGAAAGATGACGACAGAGGTGGCCCGCCGCAACGGAGCACAGGTTGTGGCGCTCGCTGGCACTATTGGAGAGGGGGCCGGCACTACGTATGGTGCTGGTATCAACGCCTTCACAAGCATTCTAAGGGGTCCCTTGACACTGGAAGAAACGATTCTGCAGACTGGAAATCTGATGACAGACGGCGCTGAGAAAGCCTTACGGATGGTAATGGCTAGGCTGGCTCTTGGAAGGCAGCAAGTGTGTTAGGATGCACTACCCACTCTCAAGACACGCAGGGTCTTGGTAGTTAGCACCATGCCAGCGCGCCGGCGTCAACACGCGCGACATGATGTACACGATGTAGATACCATATCATTTTCGCTTTTAATAGACTTCTAACGGCTGATTAACAATTTGCTAATGTAAATGCGTCATTCTGCGAGCAATCGTGCCAAACTGATAAGTTCAAGCTACCAGGCGGTTGGTCGTACCTATCTTTTCCTTTGCCTGACGAATTTCGCACCTCGATCCCTAGTCATCAATGGTGGTAAATTGGGTAAGTCTATTCAGTAGCAATTAGCTGGCAAGCACGAGATTTACAGAATCTCGATTATATGAAACGCGAGCAAGCGGTCAAATACTTATCCGCTAGCCCTATTTTTTCGGTGCAATGGGAGATGTACAGGTGAGTAAAGTCTAGCACACCCCATCTATTCATGGGACGCTGGGTAGACCAAAGATGTAAAAACCCAGACGAAAATATATCACATGGCTACGCAGATGACACATAGTCCCTAATACTCAGTTGAAAGTGTTTCTGAAGTTTTTTTCTTCACTTGGAACTCGCCTTACCCTCCTTAGATAGCTAGGAATCCTACATGTAAGTCCTCATTAGGACAATTATGAGACGAAGACCCAGTTTTCCTGATGTTGACAATGAGTCGTACTTTGCATTAATCATGTTTCTTATACGTCGCTTTCATGAGTACTATGAGAACAAACGCTTTGACAAGCTTGAATTAGGCCAAGCCTGCTAATTATTCAGCAGTACATTATGCAACACATTCCAACTATCCATCCTGCACTAGTTTCCATCCTTTCCTAGTATTAGCCAAACGCACTTGGACACCCTTTGCTCTTGCATTCATCTCTTTGACACTGGCTAATGCCTCGCTTTCACTTTCCCCTGGTCCAGTTAAACCATGCCAAACCAATGCATTCTGAGAAGATTTCCAGATCCCACCACCGCCATCGGAAGCCGCCATAGTGATGAGCCCACCTAGGAAGACAAGGATTCCCACAAATAGAGATGCAGGTAATGCTAGCCAAGGCCAGCGCACAGTGATGCATGTTGCTTCAACGAAGCCTTCTCCTCTAACTGGTTGGTTCCAGTCTTCCACCTTGCCTGGAACAGTGTTACCTGAGACATTTAATCGGATGTTGCTCGGTACCAAGTCTGTGATATTTTTGGGTATAGGCTGGCTGGTACGTCTCATGTAATTGGTAAGCATGGTGGTGAAGTTATTGAACGCGCTGTTTAACGAGTCGATAGATATAGTGGCGTTGTTCCATAGGCCAACTTGAACGCTAGAAGTGCCTCGTTCAAGAGTTATACTTTATCAAGTATTTTACCGCGCAGATAAACATCTTGCTGAGCGCTGCCGTTCAAAGAACCTTATAGGCCTTGGCCTTCTAGAGTGCCTTCAAGTGGTTCTGAGTATCTCTCTTTTGTATCCCATCCAAGATTAGTATCGAAGAATTAAGCCTGGTATACACAGTCCACTGGAATCATGAGGTTTGTGGAGTTGCTTATGCCCTCCTGTGACTCTGTGCCATTGAGAAAGGTGCCATTCCATGCCATCCACTCAAAATCTATAGATATATACCCTCTTTCCACAAGACGACTTTATAAAGTTATGGTGCTAGGTATAATACGGTTAGAGCCTAGACACAAGTACACAAATCAAATTCGATGACCCAATTCTCCACTACCTACTAGAGTTCACGAGTACATCGTAAGTTTTGATTAGCGGGTTTTCACAAAAAAGAAAGATTTATAACTAATGGTAATATGGAGTCGATGCTCACTACGAAGCCACTCCATACGAGAGGGTATATTTCCTAAAAATTACTGTAGGCCAGCAGCTTTGGCGTGCTCGGTATCAGCCACCAACCCCAGCAAAATCACTTTATGCCGTCGCGATGATCGTCTAGACGTGGTTAATTACTATTCTCTAGCTCTTCCCTTTTCAAGGTGAACTCAAAGTTCTGCATCCTTCAGTCTATCTATGACGCGAGCCTGCCTTACCCTCTTCAGTCCGGATGTAAAATAAATCATATTTCTACTTCTGCTATCATGGTCATAAAACTGTCTGGGTATTTATACGGTCGATGATTCAAATATATACTATATCACACAGAAAGATCTTCGGTAGTTGTGGAGTATTGGTGCGTCTTGAGGCCTACTTGATGTGCCTCAATATGTCGGACTGGTTGAGATATAACGCTACGTCTGAAGACATTCGCATATGCGATTATCCTACTCTTTCAGTTGCACGATCTGTGTTTTTTTGTTCCAGATAGAGACGCGAAGTCGGGTGCTAATAGATTGAAAGTGATTTTTGTGCTACCAACAAAGAGTTCCCTATTGACAACCTCAGTTCGATTACCAGCCTGCACAAACTTAATCGGCTGCTCAAAGCTGTCCCGGGATTCTGCATCTAAAGTTTAAAGCAGAGTCTGGAGGAGAGTGACTCGGTCAAAGTCATTGAAGCAGGGTCCATAGTATAAGGAGGGTAACACACATGAAGAGCGTCTCACCCGAATCGTTCGATGTACTGCATCTCGAGCCGTCAAAAGATTTGAAGAGGCTGTCGCTCAGAGTCTTACCAAACTCAGTTTTGATATCTGAGGTAGTCTTGCATGCGATGTCCAAATCGTTGACTTCCGTCTAATCAGCTTACCGTAATGCTTAGTATAGGCATCGGCGATTTCGGTCAAATATGAATCAGCAGCGTCGAATTTCAACTGTAATTCGTCACGCTGCCCCATCATCAATGTGAGCTTGCCTCCGAGCAGGGTGGCATGTGTCTCTAATTTCGAAATTTTATCGCAGGTATCTTTGTTCTCAAGCTGATTGGTAGCTTCAATGATTAGGTTAATAGCGTCTCTTTTTTGAATACCATCTTCTCTAGCAAACTGTGATATTGTTTCGAGCTGCCCCGTGATAATTTCGATAGCAGAACGTGGATGTCCCATCTCCTCCTGAAGCCGTTTGACTTTGGATTGATATCAATGTCCACTGGCATTGTTCGCCAACACCTGCATCTGTGACGCTTAGCTAAGGTAATATTGTTGGTCCATTTGGCGATAGCGAAGACAGCATGGGCAACTTTCATACTTTGGTTCAAGGTATATCGTGCAGTAGAGCTTATGGTTAGAACTCAATCCATCGGTAGTATGATGACATAATGCTCCACCCTACGCTGAAGAGCTTTTGGGAATCGTTTTGCTAAGTGAAAAAGGACCTCCAGAGCGTATTTGAGGTGTTCAGTTAGTAGTATTGATATGTCAACAGACCGAATAGAAGTCTTTCATCTACAGCGGCGCTGGTCAGTTTCTTGTCGACTAGTGAATTGGATGAGTGGAACCATATCGGCGTTGAAAACATGTCAGGTAACAATTGATTCCGAGTCCTTCTCGGGTGAATTGTAGGTATTCATGGAAGCAACAGCCTCGGGAGCAGTAGGTGGTGTTGGTGGTGGTAAAGCATATAATGGTGGTCGCCATGACCTTTTAAACAGTTGGCAATATCTGTACAAGACCTTGGGGTGATGATATCACATAGAATCAATTTACATGCTCTTCTAGTTAGCAAAATATTAAGGCGGTCGTGCTAGTCTTTTCACCAACCATTTGGTTGAAAGAGCTCTGAATGTAGCAAGTAATGCTGGTATTTGCCATCACCGTGGCCTACCTACCGAGGTACCTAGATAGGGTTAATCGCATACTGAGAATAATATCAAAGAATTTTGGCGATTAAAAAATCTCCAGGTGCGTATTAAACTGGAAGAAAAATGATATCTTTTTTTAATGATCGCCGCTTAGTCTCAGTTGCCTTGAGCATAAATGATGTATTATGCTGTGATGAATCTGATTTCTGGGTATGTTCAAGTGTGGTTCGACGGCTCCAATACTGGTTTCCTGTGCTAAGAAATTGTCTTGTAACGTCCGGAGTGAATATGACCAATATATCAAACAGCAACTCTAGCGCTGCTAATATCGTACATACTTGGTGTGTGATGTGCCCAGATGGCTGGTGGGGAGGCCAAAATGGGTAGCTAGTCCAACCGCCCTAAGGTTGTTCGCGCAAACGCACTGGCGACTACGATCAGGTGTCACAAACCTCGAGGGCGCTACTCCACAATGACGAAATATGCCTAGGCCGATACATTCGCTGGCGATTTAAGCAAGCTGTGTCGCGTGTCGGTGAGTGATCTCGCAAGTACGAGCCACTTCTTCATAAGATATCTTTACAGCCTATTCATGCTGCGAGCATAACGCCTCTCCTTTCGTCCCTTTAGCAACTCCAAAACTATGATATGGATGCGTCTCTTGTCTGCCTATGCTCTCAGACCATAAGACTGAGCAAGTCGATGTGTCTATATTTCACACGACGCTTCAAAATGCATACGTATTGCCTAATCAGGCCAACTTACCCGGGACAAAACATCCCATCGCGACGGCTCCACAACCCCATGTCTAGGGATTACCAAGTAGCCGGCGAAAAAAATCGGCTGGGTCCTCCAGGCCCCTAACAGCCCATATTTTAAACTGGGTGTGCCGTTTTCCTCCAATTCTGTCCTGGAAATCCGTGCCTCGGTGGGCATCGCGCCTAGTACGATGCCTTAATTGCCACCTATTGCCAATCATAAAGCAGTGTAGAACCCCAATTCTAGGGCGAATGTCTTACATCCTCCGCAACTCTCATCTCTTTTGGTATAGTGTAGCCGTATACCCGAGCGCGAACCCACAACAAGCAGTGCTCCATGCGACTGCGGCTACCGCGGCTCCTATAATCTCTCTACCCTCAACTTTACTACATCCTTGACCTTGGATACATTTGGACTGTCGAGAGTTTATGATGGCACCGACAGTTGCAGCAACTGCTTCGCTACCTACGCTTACCCAAAGTGGAGCAAGAGTCGCTTTACAAGCGGCGGAACAACATGCCCTTGAAATAGGAGTACCAATGTAAGTTATTAGTCAAGTGTAAGTACATAGTGGCTGATTATTTGCAGGAGTATAGCTATAGTAGATGCTCATACTCACTTACTATCCTTCACACGGATGGACGGCGCTAAGATCACTTCAATCAATACGGCAATGGATATGGCTTTCACTGCAGCAGGTAATCGTATACCGACTTCAGCATGTATGACTACCTTCTAGCTCCTTACTATAAATCAACCATGACTAACGTATTGCAGACCAAGAAAATTCCTGGCCCGGGAGCGCAACTTCGGGAATCGGCAACACTATCTCCGGTCGATTCTGTACTCTCGGGGGCGGCGTTCCTATATTCTGCCCATCTGGCAACGGTGACATTCTCGGCGCAATAGGTTGCTCAACGGGTACATCAAATCAAGATGAAGCTGCAGCAAAAACTGGCCGTGATGCCGTCCTCGCTCTCATCAGCAAAGAAAGGCAAGACGAAGAGCGACGAATAGAAAGTGAGCGGAAAGCAGTGCTCATGCTATGGAAGGAGAAGGAAGACGAAACTGGTAGATTGAGGGACGAATTAGAGAGAGGAAATAAGAGAATGAGATTAGATGATTATGGAAGTAGGAAGGGCAGTGTTTGCCTCAGTAATAGTGGAAGTTTGAGCGGAAGGAGTGGCGTAGGGGTGGCACCAGATACGCCGCCCGAGGAAGGGGAGATACACCCTAGCTTTATGGGCGAAGTTGCATTGAATAGGATATGACGGAGAGTACGGCATAGGCTTTACGGCGTTGTATTGAAACAGGGGCGTTCTCATCATCACGGAAATATTTACAGAGATGCTGCAAGGCGACAAAGGCGTACAACTAGGATGGAATTTTGCTTTGCAACGACACATCTAATGAAAATCTACTATTCTTTCAATACCATAATCCTGCCTCAAGTGCATCTAGCTCTTCTTTGCCAGCAGCCTCTTTATCTTACTTTTATGTCTGGCGTATAGGTCACAAGACTCCTACATTTTCCTCGCACAAACGTCTAGGGTTCGTTTGGTAGTGATGCCAACGCATCCAATTCTATAAAGGGTTCAGCATTATTAGTAATATTAATAGGTAGGCTTATCATTTACCCTTTAATTATACTTAATATCTAAACCAGCCAGGTCATTCGCGTCCCGCCAGTCACCGAGAGTCTTGATGAATGCTAGGCTACCAAGCCCATACGTTGTATTGCGTGCCGCAACTTCAGAAGGTTTACCTACATTGTTTTAATATCTTGGCGTACACTCCTTGAATAAATCACCTCTGATGGCTGTACCTTTGACGATAATATCGCACCAAGCGCCTTCATCTTCTTGCACCGGCTCTACAGTTCTTATGTTACGTTTTTGGCACTCTGAGATGATATATGCGAAATGTCGTGCCTGTTCAGCAGTGATGTGCATGAAATTTGGGATCAAGGCTGCTTGAACGATGGAACCCCAGAAACAGTTTGGGAGAGCGACTCACCCAGCCGTGAAACGTCGAAGCTCCATTCCCCCATTTTTCAGTGCTAGTTATGCCGCCACGACCGTAGATTTCCATGCCAGTCTTATGCGACCACTCGTTTGCGAGCTCGAAGCCAGTAGCATATATCGGACAGCCAATTTCTTACTCTTCTCCGTTAGCAATAACACCCTTCTCGGTAATGCGCTCAACTCCCTAACCCTTAGTATCAACGAGCTTGACGTTTGACCAATTGAAAGTTTGGAGATACTGATTGCGGAAGCAAGGGCACTTATAGAACTGGTGGTACCATGGCTTAAGTGTATTAGCAGTCTCTTTGTCTTGTATGATTTTATCCACTCATGCCCGGATCGGTTCCATCTTTTTGAAGTCAGCGAGCTGACGCTGAGTTGCTGCTCTTAGTGGGTTACTCGGATCAACACTCGATATCAGCAGCTCGCGGATGATGCCAATCCACTGATCAGCATTCGTATCTTGCTGTTCAAAGCTTTCTTTAATTTTATCATGAAAATTATCCATACGCTCTTTCTATCATCCTTTCTTGAGCGAATTCACACTCTTGGTTTGTTGGTCAGTTGTCATGAACATCGATAGGTAATGGAGTGCGTTGAAACACATAGCTGCTTTGCCCACTCACCAAGATGTGGCATAATCTAAACGGCGGTAGCCCCAGTGCCAATGATTCCAACGCGTCTATTTCTTAGGTTTCCAGAAGGATCACACCCAGCATAGTCGAAGTCCCACCGCGATGAATGGAAAGAATGGCCCTCGAAATCTCCGATGCCCGACACCCCAAGCGGCTTCGGTCGGCGTAGTGGCCCCGCAGCTGGAATCATGAATCGTAATTTTATCTTGTCGCCTCGTGTTGTGTGTGTAACCCACTTGCCTTCTTCTTCAATCCAGTGCATTTTCTTCGTCTCTATCTATAACATTGCACGAAAGTAAAGGTCAAATTTTTTAGCGATCATACAAAAATACTGAGGCAGTTCTGTTTCGCATGCATACTTCTCCGTCGGCATATAGCTGACCTCTTCCAAAAGTGGCATGTATATGTATGACTCGATATCGCATTGCGCTCCAGGATATCGATTTCGGTACCTATATTGTTAGTTTCGTTTTAGTATCTACAACACCTATCAAAACGTACCACGTGCCCCAAAATCGCTAGACTTCTCTCTAATTCTGAAGTTGTTTATGCCTGCCTTAATCAATCGTACTGCAACCACTTGCGCACCATAGCCGCCACTAACGTCTACCACTTCTTCGATTGCATTGCGTTGGGAGCTAGGTTTTACCCATGGATCCTTCAAGCAGTGATAAAGGTCCATCAAGAACGGCATACTGTTCGACACCTTAATTGAAGGTCAAGCGCTTGTCACGCTCGGCAAGGTACTTCTCCTTAAGTACAATGGAGTTAAATGAAAGAGGTTGGCCCTGCGTGAGCTCTCTAATCTCGCTAATGACGAGAGGCTTTTTCGCTACTGATATGATAGGTACTTCAGTCGTTGAAGCTGGTATAAGAAGTCCCGTCTTTACCATTTTGTTCTATATTAAAATGACGACTAGAGTAAAAGTGTAGGTTGTTCGATACCTTTCCATGATAAATAACTTTTTAAATAGAATGATAGTTGCAGTACCAGTACCGAGGAAGACGGTTCTAATAGAATGATTATTGCAGTACCTACTGAAGATGAAGATACTAATAAAATGATGATCGAAGTGCCTAGGATGAAGATAACGTGTCCAGTATTTTCGAGAAATATCTTATTCGAAGCCACAGATTTAATGGGTAATATCTTGATCAATGATCTGGGGTAAACGAAGCGGGGTTGTTGAAGGACTGATCGATGACTAGGCTCAAGCGAGTCACAAGAATTCATACCACTGCATCTGTTTGCTGTTCTAGGGACATCAATGACCTCAATAAGAGGAACGTGGGGTGTTCTAGACAAACGGTAACATGATTATCAAGGGGCCTTCAGCTGAATGTGATTGTGTAGAACAAACTCTTAGATATTGTTGCCCCACGAAGTCAATGAGACAGTTCTTAAAGCATATTTTACGATGGAAGCTCAATTGACAACATATGATCTCCTAAGTCAGTACATGCGAAGCACATGAATTGATAGTTGACGATGGCCAAGAAAGTTCAGACATGACGCAAATGTTGGCAAGTACATAATACATTGAAATTACAATCATTTGCCAGAAGGTTACCAGTATCTATCTGACCATAGCATGCATTGACAAAAGGGCCAAACGATCATAAGGAGTCTAGAAGTCGGTACACTGAAATTGGGATCAGCAGAGATAAACCTCGCTAATTACCAGCTACGATTTTCGACCCCAGCACAGCCTGAGCCATCCGTGTTATGATTTGATCTAGATGCAGCAAGCGCGAACTAAATCCACGCCGCGCAGCGACATGAGGGTGTGGCGACTCGTTGCACATTTGCGGCGTCGACCAACCTCATTTCCACTTAAATCAATGAACGCTTCTCACCAGCACCGAGGCTGAGTGACTGAAAAGAGGTGGGTGATGATGTTAGCTAGCTATGATTAGGCGACGCGGCATCCAGGGTCGTCGCTTGGCCGAAAGTGCATTACGAAGGTTACATTGGACCAAGATTGTTGACGAGTCAATCTCTCGAGCCGCCAGTGAGACCCTGATTGCGCAAAGACTGGTTCCGCCTCGTCTATTTGAAGCAAATAATACTGTCACTTTGTACTATTGGCGTAAAAAATTGGCTTTTGCTGTCACGAATAAATGGCTACGCCTCAAAGTGGATTTAGAGGTTCTGGCGCAAATGATAAATCATCACAGAGAATAGGGTTGCTATTTAGGAATTATCATTCGTGAATGCGTCGATTGCAATCGAGGAAGCGACCCCCATAATACACAAGAATCGTACAAGCAATGTACGTTATAGAGAAGAAGTAAAATAATTCCAGCGCACGCAATGCGTTTTCCTACAAACCACCCTTATACACAAGGAACCCAGTATCTTCACCCTCGTTATTCTATGCAAGGTCGCAAGACCATACATTCTTCGTGCAGGCACATCCGATCTTAGAGTAGCTGCTGCTCGTAAGGATCTGGGCGTGACCGACCTGGCCTTGATGATCGAAGCCTTTTGACTCGGCAGTACATTCGCTGGCGTAACCCTTGAGGATTTCTGGCTGCTCGCAGAGCCAACCACCAACGAAAACATGTTTGAACTCATCAGCTCCACCAATGGCGAGAACCTGACCCATGGAGCCAGCGTTGAGCTTGTGAACCATCTCGCCGTTGCTGGAATCAACAGTATCCTTGGCGTTGGCCTCAAGCTTTGAATCCCAGGTAAGAGCACCAAGCTGCATCTTTCCACGATACTCGTCAACAGTGGCCATGTAACCAGTGTTGGTGGATGGTGGTGTAGCAGGGGCTGAGGGCTTGGGGGCCTCGGGGGTAGGAGTGGGTTTGACAGGGGCGGGAGCCTCGTACGTAGGCTGAGGCTCTACGTATACGACGGCGGTAGTTGGCTTAGCAGGAGCCTCGTAGACAGGTTGAGCATCGTAGACGGGCTGGGGAGCGGGAGTCGGGGCGGGGACTTCGTAGCCCTCAGTGACATAGACGGTCTGGACAACAGTCTCCATAACAACGTGAACGTCCTTGACCTCCTCCTTGGGCTGGCCGTAGCCGTAGCCGTAGCTAGGAGCGGCGATAGATGAGCCAACAAGGGCAGTGATAGCAAGAGAAACGCGCATGTTGATAGATTTGTTTATTTACTGTTGGGATAGGGATTGACTGTTTTGGTTCGACGAGATTTGGTTATGGTAGTTTTCGAGAAAGAACGATATATGCCGACGGGCGGTAGTGAACGTGGTGTCAATGAAGACAGTAAGTAAAGAATGACTGGATGGGTGTCGAAACCTGGAAGTCGCAGACCTGAATCCGAAGAGTAGATGAAAAAGAAGGGAACGAGGGCCTATATACCGATTAGGCACATGAGTTGCAGCGGCTCGCAGGGAGGCCATGTCCATAAGTGACATAGCGTCCGCCATGGCTTTTGTCCTCTGCACTTGGTTGTCTTTGGCCCGAACGAGCTCTAGGCGAGATTTTTACTCTGACCAAGCTCTTGGTTGCCAGATTGGATCCTTTCATTTCCCCTCGATGCATGTGGTTCATTGCTAGTTCTGGGCGTCCGCCTGACCAGCTCGTAATAGTTTTAGGGTATGCTATGATGACGCCCATCACTGGTTCACACGTCAGAGATACTCTGACCACAGCGGCTATATTCTTGTATCTATGGTAGGCGCGTGGTGTCAGAACCGCCGTGTGTGTCTATCAGTGTTCTTGGGCGCATCAATTCGTCTTCGCTGGCATGCGACGGTACCTGACAAGGTGTCAGGGGTAATGGCAGACGATCTCGCAACTACTGCAGGGGCTGGCTCACTAAACATCCACTTATAGTAAGCTAGCTGACGGCTTACGTCCACAATTGGCAAGACTTGATGGAGACCCGAAGTGCGCATTCAGCCTATTGGGTGCAGATACACCCCAGCACGCCTGGGCAGGGCCACGTTTCAGATACGTTCTTAGTGCACAATCTTATCCCGCTAAAAGGCCGGCTGCGTCCTTTTTCGTTTCAAGTAGTGTGCTTTAGCAGCAGCTTGATCTGAGCACAATGCCTGCAGGCTACGGAAATGATTATCTCGTTCGTGCGGAGATATTGAGGAAGGATCGAGATTTGTAGGATTGCCCTTCGTTGTGGAGCTTCAAGGAACAAACGAGAGAGCCTCAATCGGTGAAACAGCGGTATGATCAAGATGGTGACCCAACCTTCGTCGCGTACCGAGACGGAGCGCACGTCTTCGCCAGCGTAGCAACCTCCAGCCGCCACACTTGGTCTGGGTTTAAGGCGATCGAAGATCACTGCAGAGTGCTTTATGACACTGGGCTTGCATGTCCGTCGTGTCAATACTACCTTTCGATCCACGGTTGCCACGTGTAGTGCAGTTGTTTCAACCCAACTTTTAGCTTCGACGTGATCTAGTGCATTGGAGGGCCCATGATGAATCCACGACTCTACGCACGCGGCCCGACAGGTTGATTTCACACGGATACGCCATCTCCCAGCCTGGGCCTGTGAAATAACTTTGGTATTTTGAGGGTCGGGCTATGGAGACCCCTTCATGCTTAATCTTCCTCCCGTTGCCACAATGTGACAATTTCTTTTTTTTTTTCAAAATCAGCTCATTGCAGTGAAAACACCGAAATTCCGTCCTGCCGTGCTTGAGGATACGAGATGGAGTATTTGGAGACTCCACTCGCCGGCCTGGACTGTTGGGCATTGCGGTGCTCGTCATGTTGAGTCGTGCAGAAGGTGATTGCGCGTTCACTTCGGCAGAGCTGCAATATTGGTCACTTTTATTTCAAACTGCTGCAGACGGCGGTCCACCATTTCTGCAAGATTTTGATTTCTCATCCTATCAGAATTCTTCCTACGAATGATAATTCTTTTTCCGTCCTGAATTTTTACCCTCCGTCGCAACTAGTCGCAGCAGCGCTAACATGGTGCCTTTTCTCAGTACTGTCATCATGAGAGGGGTGGCTTCGGTCCCAAAGTTCTCACCTGCCAGATCGTCTTTCCTTGATTCTAGACCTTCACCAGTCCAGTAAATCATCACGCCCTTGCGTGGAAGAACAAATAGTTCGCGGACGGAGTGTTGAGCCCCACCGACGACACGGTGGGGAATGCTCCTATCGATAAGATTGATTGCGCCGGAACGATCGGCGAAATCGCCCGACTTCCAGAATTTGCGCTGCGCTTACTCTTCGACATGTCGTCCACACACTTGTTGTACTACGGTCAAATCGTGATCCTTGAATCGTCTGCAGAATCCAGACACACTCATATGCGCTGCCCAGGCTGATGCAGCAGTTACAACCAAAGCCCTGTGTAGACAACTTTGATCAACCTTTCATCCAGAGTGGAGAACCTGGAAGACTGCATACAAGCAGTTTATCGATGGTTTTGAGAGAATGTTAACGCTTAGCTTGCTGTGCCTCGGGCTCGAAAAATTCATATGCTCCGGAGGCCTCATTCGACCACTATCGTTTGTTCCTGTGCATCTTAGCATTCACCTCATGCACTCACATGCCTGGAAAGGCGAGAGAAATCATTATCTAAACTTCCTCCAGATGTCTGATCAATTCCGCTTGACGTTAGGTATCTTGGTCATTTAGGGTTGCAACTGAGAGTCCACGAATGGCTAACAAGCCACGCAACACAATCAGCCACTTGAGAAGAGTCTTTCGGGGAGGGGGGAAACTAAACCTACCGCACTTCGCCAATTCTTGCAAGCTGCGACCGGGTGACTTTCTTGGTGAAAGCATGGCTTGTTTCATGACAACACAGCAGGCTCGGAAAGTTACTGCAGGTGCGGTGAATCAAAGAACATGTGGCGCTTATCTCAACAATGAGTTGTACCTCCACGCTCAAAGCAAGAATGATGACAGCACGTCTCAAAGCCACCCCCCACGGCAGGTGCGTCCCGCTGTCACAAGGCAGTGTGTTGATACCGTCTTTTTGCGAAAAATCTCGGGCTGGGGCAAACCAATCCTAGCCAATCGCCACCCACCATTTTGTTTTCGTACCACTTTCGCCGAGCCGACACACGCGTTCCATCCGGTTCCTGAACTTACTAGCAAGGGGAAATCCCGAGTCTAGGCTTTTTTCCACGTTGTCTTCTCATTTTTGTTAGGCTTAGCTGACTTCACATACGCCCTGAGTTTGGACATTGACCAACCACAAATCGAAGCGCCCTTCGGTACAAAAGATTTGACAGCGCTAACTAACAATATTCCATGCTGCAACTGCTGCCGATCTGCCACCGATCTAAAAACGCATAATGAAGCCTGCTGTAGTGTTTGACGCGGACTCTTGGGAATGTGGAGCGGGCAGCTATGTTGGGGGTCTAGTTTTTATTGGCCTTTGTGCGTGGATAAGATAAAGGTCGAATGTATGCGGACCTTCTTTCACTGTAGAGCTTCTTATCAGTCACTTTCAAAGTCAGAATCATTCATTCTTTTTTTTTTGAAGTCTTTTTGCTTCATCACATTCCTTCCTTCGCAAGTCGAAGTCGTTATCGAATCGAACGCCGTTCGTTCATCCTTTTCAGCCAATACACTCTCTCGTCGCCTTAGTCGATCGAACAACCCCAAAACATCATACTATCACTAAAGATGTTCGCCAAATTCACTCTCCTTGCTGCCGCTCTTCAAGCATCCCTTGCTGTAGCTGGCAATGCTGTCATCAGTAACCGTTGCTCCTACGACGTGTGGGTTTGGTCTGTCGACCAATCCTATTCCTCTGGCCCCATCAAAATCGCCGCACGAACTCAATATTCGGAGCCCATTCGCAACTCCGCGACCGCTCTGAAAGTCAGCAAGTCTGACCAACTCGTTGCTGGCGCACACACCCAGTTCGAGTACAGCGTCATCAACAACCAGATTTGGTACGATATCTCCTTCGTCAACTGTGCCAATGGCAACAACGCCGATAAATGCCCGGGACATGACAAGGGCTTGTCCATGGACAGCTCCGTGTCGGCTTGTGGCAAGGTAAGCTGCGGAGGAGGCAGCTACTGCCCAACTCAAGCGTACTATGTCGATCAGCCGCTCGTGAAGCTTGGCATTAGGGAACCTGTGTTCACTTGCCCTGGTGCAGGGGCAAACATGGATATCGCCATGAAGATGTGCTCGGATGAGGCCTCCTTGAAGCGAAGCATTGCCGGACGAATGCTTGTTGATATCGACGTTTAAGCTCAACTCCAACGTCTCCTCTTTTTGACGAAAAGCCCTTCTTGTATATACCCTTGGTGGCGTATCTATTCTTTGAATGGAAGCTGCTTTTCTAGTGTCACGATTGTTACGAATATACGCCTGCATCTGCAAATATACCATGTGCAACCTGATAATGCCTGTGCCAATGTTGGTAATCCGCCGTGTCGTTTTCTGACTGCGTGAGCACTAAGTTAGAGTCTGCATGTTCAGACAATCTGTTGAATCATCACGGCCAGTCCGAGCAAACCCGTTAGCACCCGATTCAACATGTGTGAGCTAGGTGCTCCGGCCTTAGTGCTTGTGCTTGTGCTTGCTGGTTTGCTGCTGGCTGCAATGTAGGCTCTTGATTGGGCAGGCGACGTTCGCATTTGCCCCTCATCAAAGGTGGTTGTTACATTGCCCATGACCAGGACAGTGCTTCCATCTCTTGTGCCGATTGATATTGGTACTCCGCCAACCGTAATACCTTGTCCTGGGGCGAGAGTTTGGCCAGCGAGAATATATTTTACTGTCCCATCGATAACTGTCGTGGAGACTTTGACTGCTTGTGTAGCTTGCGCACCCGGAGCTGGTGGTGGCAGTGTAGTCCGTTCATCGCCTGCCACGAGGACGGTGGAGCCAGCAGCGTCGATTGTCAAGGCAACAACCACGTTATTGATTGTCATAGGTGTGCCAATAGGTAATGTGATAGAGCCTACCACATACCTATAATTTACCACTGCTGCAACTGTAGCAGGGTTCCCATCTACTGTTGTGACCTTTACATTGGTCACGGGAACTGGCTGCAGTGTAATTCCACCGCGTACGATTGCAGGTGGTGGGGTCATTTCTGGTAGTGAACCTACTAGCTCGCCTGTCGCTCGGGGCCCGTCAGGAGGGAATCCAGTTGTTGTTGGTTCACCAAAGCCGTCTGCTGTTATTTCTATACGCGGTGAATATCGTGGATCAGTCGTGACCTCTTGCCAGCCATCAACCGATTGCTCGATGCGTATCGACAGAAAGGTCGCTACTGGTAGGGCCGACAAGAAAGATTGTATGGCAGAGCCTACATCAGGCTGCGGGGTCTCGTTTGGTCTAACACCACCAAGGTTGTCCTGAACGGACGTGGTTGCTGGATAATCAAACCCACTTTGAGTGCTTTCATAATGCGGCTTTTGTTTTTGAGAATCTGCTAGAATTATTGTTCCTGTCACGGTCCTTGAAGGTTGAGGCGGTATTGGATCCTGAGGAACAGTTATTGTCGCATTAGACTGTACTACGACTTTCTGATCAGTATGCGGAGACTGGGTACGGATAGAGCTCGTAAAGCTTAGACCTACCGTCTCGAATGGTGAAAGCGGAAACAGAAGTTACAAAAGTCAACACATGCTGTACATGTATAATCCGCATGGCGCAGGCAGAGCGTGTGGCAACACAGATAGATGCTTGATGAGCAGAGGTCACGGAAGAGGATAAGGAATGAAAATCCCAACGACAAAAGGACGGCATGCGAGCCACAATCCCACAGCATCGATCGTGGCCGTAAATGACTAGCCCGCGTCCAAATACGATCTGACATTGAGTTAGTGGTGAGCACAGCCCATCAGTGACAGCCATTCTTTGTCCGTCTTGAGACAAACATATCGATACCCGAAGCGAGGAAATGTCACAGATGCACGCGTCAAAGCACGATATCTGATCCTTCGAAAACAATCCCGAAAAATAAATCGCGTGCGATATTTACAACAGTGCATGTCGTCTCCAGGGTGCGCCAGTGCTCAGGGCCTCCTTTCTCACTAGCGCGTCAGACGTCGTGTGTGCATTGGCGTCCCAATCAGGAAAGCACGACACCGAGTTTACATCAGGTGCTCTGCAGCCAAACTCTGGTCGGCCATTTGTGTTGTAACAATTTTTGGGCGAATCTACCTGACAGACAGCAGCATGATTTTTTGGCATAGAGTTTGAAAGGATGCTGGGTGAGAGATCAAGTCGGAGATTGTCAGAGTGAAGTAAAGCTGTAGATACTTGTTCAGAAGGACGACTATAAATATTGGATATCTACAGACGCAAACACTGTCTCCAGTTTTACTCAGTCATGTTGATAGCAAACTGAAATAAAAACACGATTCAATCCTCGCAACCAATGGGGTTATTACAGTCACGATATCACTTGTAATCGACCTGTTATCAAGCAATACACCCTGACATATAGAAGTCGCCTTATGGTGGAGGAGAGTAACTAGATGCAAATGTGATTAGACCGATATTTTTATTCAAAATTCAGCATCCGCAGGAGCAGAATCTCCAGTTTATTAGGTTCAGCACGATGCCGGCGCCAATGCTTCATGACATGATAACAGACAAACATAGACAAGCTCAGACTGGCAAGGAACTCATCATTTGGAGTAGAAAATGATAACTTCAATTAAGCACCACTCGATATCACCTCCACATCTTGGCTGACACGTCCAAAGCCATGCCATACTGAGAGTAAGTGTTTCTGGCCACGACCCCGGCGAAAAAGAAAAGCCCGCGATGCCACTGTCCGAACCACCCAGTCATACCAAGAACATCTTGCCCAGGCAAGTATGCATCTATCACTCAAATCTCTGCAGCACCAACTTTCCTCTTCCGACTCCTCTTCTTCTTTTTCTTCCCATCCCCCTCCACAACATTGACCACATCCTCCTCTCCACCACCCGCCTCCGAACCCACCAACCCCTCGAACCCATCCTTAGGCCCCTCCTCATCCCCAAACGTCTCCTTCCGCCACTGTCTGAGCCGCGCCTTCTTACTTAGATGCTTCTTATCTTTTTTCTTCTTATCCGCGTCTCGGAACGTCGCAAGCTTCTTCAGACCCGCAAACTCGTTGAGTTGCTTGTCATCTGCGAGCAGGATGTCGCGCGTGGTGAGGCCGAAGGTGGTTGGGGAGGTTTCGCGATAACGGAAGCGGGTGGGGACTTTGGGTTTTGTGGCGAGGGCGGCTTCGTATTCGAGGTTGGAGTCGACGAGTGTTTCGATGAGTCGGCGGTCGCGGCGGGCGGCGCTTTTGGCGTCGGCGCGGGCTTGTTTGCGGGCTTTGGATGACTTTGAGGACTTGGGATCTTGGTCGGAATCTGAGTTTGTGTCTTCTTCATCGGAAGATAGGGTGATGTTCGGCCGTTCGTCTTCATCGTCTTTGAAATCAGGGATAAGATCTTTGATGTCGATGTCATCGTCGAACTTGGGTTTCTTAATCTTCTTCTTTTTGTGGCTTGATTCACCTTCCTCGCTCTCGGAGCCAGCATCACCTCCGTCGTAGTAGGCATCGCCGAAACGCTTCTGCATCTCTACATCCCATTGATCATCTGACCAGTCTGCTTCTAAAACGTCCTTCCACTCGTCCATCTTGAAATCTCGCCCACTCAAGCCCCCGATCTTACGTATCTGCTGGACCTTCTGTTCCATCTCCTCGACCTTGAGCTTTCGTAGTCGCGCTAACTCTCGTTCTTTCTGGCGCCTCTCTGCATCACGCTTCGCTCTTGCTGCTTCGCGCGCTTTGCGCCTACCAGTGGCGTCATCGCGGCGCACGGTGGTACTAGCCACGGCGTCACGGGCATATGTCATGATCTTCTCGTTGGCGCCCGCAGTGTCCTCAAAGTATAGGTTGTAGGAGTTCTCCCATTCGTCGGCGGCGGCGTCTTCCGAGTCATTGTCAGATTCGAGTGGTTGGTATCGCGAAGATGCAGCTGGAACCCATGCACGAGAGGCCATAAAGTTGGACAAGAAGGTCTCCGGGTCTTTTTCGGCCTCCTCGACATCCTGTGCTGTGATCTTGACGCGGTCCTTTTGAGAAGACGCTGGCTTTGGTTTCGCAACCAAGAATTCATCACCCTCGCCATCTTCATCGGCAGCTGCATGCATCTCCTTGACAAGATTGAGCCTTGCCTCTTCCTGCTCCTGTGCATATGTCTTGGGCGGCGCATCCTCGTCATCCTCGCCGGTGAAGTTGCCTTCGATCAGGTTCTTAGTGTGATATTGTCTGAGCGTCATGGATTGCTCCTTCTCGGCTCCGTTGGTATCATGGCCGTCTTCGTCGGCTTCGTGATAAAACTTGGCATCTTTGTCGTAAATGCGAGGGTCTTTTGCACGCAGAGCTTGCAGGGTGGCATTGACCTCGTCGTCCAGCGCTTCGTCAAGTAATTCGGCAGCATCGTCTTCCTCTACACCCTCCTGCGAGTCCTCCGAGTCGTCGGCGGGGTCTTGGAGTGCTCTGCTCTTGCCGTACTTTTCTTCCACTGCGCATCGTTAGCAACACATGGATCATGTGACGATGATACTACATACGCCTGTGCTTTTCTTCGCGCTTCTTGTTGTACTCAAATCGCCGCGCATACTCGTCGTTGACTTTTAGTGTGACACCGCCTTGGTCTGCATCTGAGTCGCTCTCATCGAGCAGTTTTGCCTTCTTGGACGGTCGACTTTTGTCGCTTTTGGAAGAAAATGGATCGTCATTGAGTAGGCCACGCTTTACTCCATTTGAGGAATCTGTTCTTTTAGACTTTGCCATTATCGCGAGTTGAATGGTGCAAGTTCGCGGGCGTAGCGCAACAGCAACAAAATTTTGGAAGGGCACTGCAGCCAAGATTTCGTGTGGACCCAGCGGACCCTGACGTCGGGGCTGGGATGACGACCCACGCCACGCCTCTCAACGCTCGAGACAGCAATTCGTCAAAGAAGGAAGCACCATATGCTCACACATGCTCACTTGGGCCTTCAACATGTCATTCACAATTCAGTCCTAGCTCATTCTGCTTTCCTATTAGATACCCATTTTCCATGCCCATTACAATCGCAATAGACTACCACCATGGCCCAAGAGACAGCGTCCCAGCCTGCACTCGAGCTCGTAGACAGACCACTGGCGTTGATGTATGCTCAACATATGCGCAAACAAGCCAAAACTGACCTCATTGTAGTCCAGTAGTGATAAAAGAAGCCGCCCTTGATTCTCCCACCTTCCGCGCAACTGCCGTCCATTTCAGCGACCAGATCGAACTCGTTGAGCGATGGCTAGATAACTATGTTCGCGCAACCTCGCGCCTCACATCTGAGCTACAGAATGTCCAAGCCCTCGTAGACACTTATATACAAGCTTTGCATCCTCCATTGCAGCTATCCGAAGCCATCCTCGACCATGACTACACTGTCCTGGCTCTCAAGCGGTCTGGAGAGGGCGCACGTGAGTTCTGGAATAGCACGCTACGGAGCATGAAGAGGGCAGAAAGCACCGTATGTGATCCTATCAGGGCCTTTCTGCAAAACGACCTGCGCATGTTGAAGGAGGCGCGCAAGAATCTCGACTCAGCACAGCGAACATTTGACGGTATCATTGCGCGATATGCCGGCCAAGTCAAGTCCAAGGAACCGTCGTCACTACGAGAAGATGCCTTTCAGTTACACGAGGCGAGACGAGCCTATCTTACTGCCAGCATGAACTTTTGTGTTATGGCTCCACAAGTACGGTTGACCCTGGACAAGGTTTTGGTGAAGGTGGTCAACGAACAATGGCGCGATATGAGGGTCGCTAGAGAGACATCGACCAAGGCTTTTGCCGGCTGGACCGTCGATGTGGAGCGTGTACGTGGTTGGAGTAAGGAGATGGAGAACGGCGAGCGCGTCTTCAAGCGAGAGCTGCATCTGGCGCGCCAACAGATCGAGGCTGCAGCTGAAGCCGCTGCCCGTCCATCGCGAGATCTCGACACATATGCAGCGTCGACCGTCCCTTATCTCGGCACGCAGCCGTCGTCAGCCAACCTCCCATCACCCGCTAAGCCAGATCCAGCAAACGAAAAGGCAGAAAAACAGGGCTGGCTGTTTCAGCGCACTATTACAGGCAAGCCTGCCAGAACATACTGGGTGAGGAGGTGGTTCTTTGTCAAGAACGGCATCTTTGGCTGGCTCACACAGGGCACGCGCTCCGGTGCCGTAGAGGAGTCCGAGAAAATAGGTGTCCTGCTATGTGGTATACGACCAGCATTCCAAGAGGAGCGACGATTCTGCTTCGAAGTAAAAACAAAAGACACAACCATTCTTCTCCAGGCCGAGACGCAAAATGACATAACCGAGTGGATATCGGCCTTTGAGGTCGCCAAGCGTAAAGCTTTGGAAGATACCTCCAGAGACGGAGCCCAGGGCTCAGTTGATGCTGCCTTTTCCATTAGCCCTCCTGTTGCCCCAGAATTTGCTGCAAAGACCTCCGAAGCCCATGCTTCCCAACCAAGTGATGACATTGGCTCTCTTGAACGTGCAGAAACGACTCTCGCAATTCCTGGTGGTGATGGACTAGCCACACGAGGAAGTTTCGATGTCACTAGACGGAACACAGGGGTCGAGCCAGCCAGCGAAAGTAGTCGTGCCAGAATCATGGAGAAGCTGGATTTAACACGAAAATCTGCAGTAGGCCCTCAATTGAGTGGGAGCAATCCTTCTTCTGCTGCTGGTGGTATTGCCAGTCTGATATCTGCAAGCCTTGCTTCCGCAAGTCACAACATTGTACAGGTTGGCCAGATCACGGCGCCTGCGCCTGGCCTTCCAGATACACGACTCGTTACGGGTCAGACCTTACCATACACCAGTCTATCTCCTTCCACGCTCGCGAGTCCACCTGCTCCAACAAATTTAAGCAAAGCTGCAGTCGCCGTGAGCGGAGAGCGAGGCTTAGGGATTGGACGCTCCGGCAATATGCCTGGTGGACTCATGGCAAATTTGTGGGGATCTGTAAATTGGGGTTATGTCAATCGCCTGGCCCACGACGATGGACCGATCAGTCGCATTCGTAGCCAGTCCGGCCCCCCAAGCCCAACCAAACAGTCGCCAGCTATTGGACCTGTTGAAGACCAGCCTGAGGTAAACTCAAGACCTAGTACGCCTACTGTTGCTGCTCACCGCAAGTCGATGAGCATGGGCGGCCCAGCCCCATCACCAAAGAAAAAAATGGTAACTACTGACGAATTTCCGAACTACTACCCTCTTGCGCTACGCATGCAAGATGCCCAATTTCGAATTTTGTTCCCTACCGTCCCTCGTGCTGAGAAGGTTGTATTGGTGTTTCGTGCCGTTTGGAACCCCACTGAGCAGCAAGAATTTCCAGGTCGAGTTTATGTCACTTCAAACAATGTCTACTTCTACAGTAACCATCTTGGTTTAGTTCTTATCACCGGTCTCGGTATGGGTTCAATCGACGAAGTGACTGCTGCACCTGGTAAAGACTGTGACTTCCTTTTCCTCCACTTCAAGTCTGGAACAAGAGAAGATGGTGCCACCAGACTTACTGTCAAAACATTTCTTGAGCCACTAAGGCTGCTCTTACGACGCCTCAACTTCCTTGTCAAGAATGCTACAACAGGCGAGCACGACCTTGAAGCAATTATGAAAAAGCTCATCAAGCTCGAACTGGACGACAATCAACCCTCATCAGGCGATGATGGCTGGGAGGATGTGTCACCAGATACTCCAATTGATCCAGGCTATGGCGGGAAGAACATCAAAACTAGTCTTCGTATCGATGGGAATCTCTTCGAACCTGCTGGTGCCAGTGCCAACAAGAACATCACCAAGTTCAAACTACCATCCCAACCTGTACTATTTACGCCAAGTGGCATGACCCAAGTGGCAGTCGAGAAGGATTACGACATAAGCGCCAAGGGCCTATTCCATATTCTCTTTGGTGACAAGAGCGCAGTATTTCAGCTGCTTTATCGAGAACGGTGCGCTCTACGTGTCGTACAGGGACCATGGGTGACAAATGAACAAGCACTCCAACGGCGCGATTTCGAATACGAAATTGCGCAGCCCAGTAAGAATGGGGCAGTAGTCATCAACGACTACCAGATTATCGAGGTCCTGAACGACCATCTCTGCTACGTTGTATCGGACAAGAAAACCCCTTGGTACCTTCCGGGCCACGAGAGATTTGCTTTACACAGCAAGATCGTAATCACACACGTCCACAAATCGCGATGCAAGCTTGCCATTTACTCTAAAGTGGACTGGAAACGCAATCCACGTTTCGCAAAGAAGCTCATTGAACGTCAAGGCCTACAGGATATGGAGCTTGAGGCTCAAGACCTAGTTGACGTCGTCAACGATCAGGTCGCGCGCCTAGGACACAATCGCAACACAGCCAAAGTGACCAACATCTTCGGTCCAATAGGTATACAAACCCAGGCCTTACAACTAGCCGCTCAAGATATCCCACCACCAAATCGACCCCGTAAATTCAAACTGCAGCCGCAAACAACTGGATCATTTATCGCGCAACTAATTGGTAACATCATTATCAGCATCCTCTCCACAATCATGAGCTGGATCCTTGCCGCCTTTGCCGGCCTAGGCTCCGTCATCTCTACCCATAAGCTCCTCCTAACCCTCCTTCTCCTCAGCAGCGGCGCAAACTTCTTCTACACCTCTAAAGAAACCTGGTCGTCGTGGAACGAGCGCTCCGCAGCAAAATATATGTCGCGCCTCGGCATCGGGCCCTCCACAAGCATGACGCGCTCCATCTACCTCCGCGACATCGAGCACACATTTCTCAACCCCAACGCCACGGACATCGACATCCCAGCCCCGTTCAGCGGCGCCTCTGAAAATAAATGGTAAGTTGCACATGCCGTCCATCTCGAATAGTAGTTGCTCACTGATTCCCTCTAGCCATCAAATCTTCACACATCTCCTGCACAATCCCACGTCGTCAGCATCTCCCCTCACACCCTCCACACACAGCACTCGTCGCTTGCACCGCACGCGCCAGAATCTCGGGTCGCATCGGCACGATCTGCTTGTTGCGTTGCGCGTCGTGAATCGCATTGAGAAGGAGGTTGTGCATGCCGAGTATGAGAGTTGGTTACGGGATGAGACGCATCGGTGTGAGCGCGTGGGCGCAATGCTGGAAGGAGGAAGTGGGGAGAGGGAGGTTGAAGAGTGGGTTAGGGGATATTGTGGGGATTGTCGGAGGAGTTTGGAGGGGGTAGGGAGGGGGTTGATTTGATGGGTGGGATGGGGACGAGTGGCTAGTCAGGGGGGTGTATGTTGAATGAGCGGGCGAGTATTGGATATGAATTATTATACTGTTGTTTGAGTGCATTGCGACATGAGGCTGTTGGGTTAAGTGATGTGGTGCAGGTCTTGTGTAATTAGGTATATATTGAAGTTCACAACATTGTGCAGTTACCTGGGTTTACTTTGTCCTGGTAAGAACAACAAGATTTGAATTCATGCCAGAGCCCTAATCAAATACATTCCAACGCAATAGCAGCATTAGCTGAAATATCGTGGCTTATATGATGCGCACTTGAACTGCAAGAGATATGGTTGACATTCCTCCAGATGTACAAAACTCTTCTCTTTTTGTATCACAGATTCAAATGATTGATAACTTTTGGCAACCAGCTTAGTGACTTCCATTAAATTCAAAAGATGGACCAGAACCGCGATCTTTTCCCTTGTAATTTAGAAAATATGTCTTGCATCACGGCATCGACATCCTTCATCGTAGTGGGCACAATCACCCTAAGAGGCATTTCCAAATCGTGTTGAAAATCCTCTTGCAATGTCTTGCTGATGAATTGCAATTTTTCCCAGGCCCAAGTGGAAGTGAACCTTGATGCCCGATTTGTTGATATGTCTTGGAAAATTAATACCCACTGTACGTTTCTTGACTTTACAAAGCGTTCCAAGTCTTTAGTGAGGCTTTCAGAGAGATCCCTAGCAAATTCTTCAAATTCATCTGCGGAATATAGACGGCACCTTCTCAGTATATCAATTACTTGAACAATTACCACAGGCTCGTGACGGGGTGGGCTCAGAGAAGATGTATCAGCTTCCCAATGAGTGTTCAAGATAAAGGGGGGGTTAGTGGACTTAAATGAAGTAGCACATCCGCTGCTCAAAGGCTTCTGGTTGAGTACTGGAGATCTCCCAGTGAACCTTCAGGTACCTGGGTCAAGTGCTTGATGCGCTTGAGCATGTAACTTTAAAGCTTAGTGACACGCCAACAGGGAGCGCAATCATACTATACTCACTCTCCTGGTTTCTTTACATCAAGCCTTCCTACCCGAAGTTCTAGATTTCGCAGAACTCTGCCTAATGCGTCTCCAAACATTGGAAAAGACCAAAAGGATGTTATCGCATGTAAGCAACGGATATCAATATCGACAACTAGCGATTCGCGTGCAATGCCAAACACAACATCATTTTCCACCCACTCGGTTGCCTCCCACGTAAAAAGATAAACGGTGAGGACACGTATGACTTCCATAGTCAGTTCCACACACGTCTTCTGAAATAATAGGCTTGATCGCATCAGCAGTGTTACCTCTTCGCTCTTCTCGATTAATTGTGATGAAAATAAGCCTCGTGCGATCAGAAACTTGGCGATCAAATCGTCCTCAAGGAGAAGAACACGTGGCCTTGGCATTGGAACTGGCGGTGCTTGTTGTTGCCTCACAGACTGTTTTAGAGAAAGCCGAAGTATACGTTCGTACACCCGGGAAGACAGAACATCAGCATCAAACTCAAAGATATAAGACAGCTTTGAAAGATTGTCTGTCCATCTGCTGGCAACAGATGCACTATCCCTATGAACGATCAATGATGCCGAGTCAGATCGAGCACGAGCGAGCGTTTTTCGTGTCTTTGGTTTCTCCAGGAGCTGTCTTTGTTCAGATAATGAGGTGCTGTTCTACTTAGCCTCTTGTTCGATTTGACCGACTTTGGAAAGCTTGACTCACCAATTGCAAGCAGTGAGGAGAAGAGTCAAAGAGCTAGTTTGACGCCCGATAAATTTTGAATATCGTTTGCACCTTGGCCTCTCATAAGCAACCTTATCTTGCCGGATGGCCCTAAAGAATTGTCCAGGCTGGTGTCAATCTGGGAGAAGAAGTGCTCAAGCTCAGAAGCTAGTAGACGGCAGCATGACAACGACATATCGAGGTCCATAGTCAGCTGGTGGTGCACATTCTCTGGGTTATTCTCGAGCCATGTCTGTATCTCCACTAGAGCGGCCCGCAGAGTTGTTAATTGAGATGCAAGGCTGAGGAGAGCCAGGTCTGCGGTTTTCCGTTTCGACTGGATATCGCTGATCTTAGAAATTGTCTTTCCAATGACGTCGACGATATTACAGACGACATCAACAGTCCCGATAATAGCTAGAGCCTCGGCCATGGTGGGTTCAAGAAGCTGGCCTCGTGCGTCCACGATGAATGTAACTCGTCACAAGGTGTTACATACAGTTTTTGTTTTGCTTTGGTATACGACAATTATAGCGATAACAAAAATGTGAAAACTCAGATTAACGAGTAGTTAGAATACAAAGATACGATCAACGGTGGGAAGATAAGGAAGCGATTTTAATGGTAGTGCGCAGCTGAGGTCGAAGCCAAGGCTTTAGGGCTGCAGATGTCAGCCTTGCCTGGAGTCTCATTGAATCGATCTATCTGTATCTGAATCAGTATAGCTCTCAAGATCTAGGGAAAACTAAAAGAAAGCACCTAGAATTTGATTGAGAACATCCTGAGTCCTATTTATCAGGGTTCCGGGCTGCCAAGTACATCGTTACGGTATTCTTCCCACGAAGGATACTGATGTTCCCCTTCGTTAGGCATTCCATAAATATGAGTGCCTGGCTCTACTCATTCCACGAAACGCTGTTTAATACTGCTGAAATCTCGTTGAACTAAACAGAGTCCTGCCATGCAGGTGTGAGCCAGCTTTTGCGTAGAGACAATGGGAGTTAACAAGAGACCAAAATATATCAAAAGCAACAGGGCAAGTATGAACATGACTAGATACAATAAGAACGAACGATTACCAACCGGGAAGCCACCAAGTCACGCCATTTTCCAGTTCAGGGCATGCCCATGAGCGTTCCTTCCCCATCCAGACACCCACGTGATGCAAACACTTATGGAAATATTCTAACATTTGGCACAACATATCAGTCCTACCAATCTCGCAATCCCGAAAGAGAAACTTTCTCAAGATAATAGAATCTGCTTGACCTAAGGCGAGTGAGAAATTAGTAACATTCACACCATGCATGCAGTCATGAATTGGTTGTTTTAGTCTCATTGATGGACTATTTCCCCTTCATCCTTTCGGAAAACCAAGGTCGAGCTATCTGCATCCGAATCTACAGAACTCTTATCTTTTCCTAATCTGGAAGGCATCGTACTATCATCAATAACGAAAGCAGACGCGCAGTATCACTCCTCCGCGCCAAGGCATCTGCAGACATCCAGCCGAAGTGGGTTCGAGGATCATCAATTGATATCAAAGAATGCGATGTGACATTGTGACGATGGCATCAAGACGGGGAGATGGCAGAGTCGGGTATGGTGAGGTTGCACATAGGTCGTACAGGTCATAGATATCTACTGTTCATCTGGATCCTCCGGCTGGTCGAAGAGGAAATTGGCAGCCAGCTCTTCGTTCTTGTCGCACGCGAAGTAGGCCTGGATGACAAGGTCGCGTTCAAAGCCAAGGCGACACAGGCGCTCGATTGCCTCGCGTTCCTCTTCGGTGACGGAAATGGCCTGCGCACCAGGAGGTAACGGCGCATCCTCGTCAGCATCCTCGGATAGCAGCTGCAGAAATTGCTCTGAGTTTCCTGCGATCATCTGCGCCAATTGTGGGTTTCCTGCACCGACCTGTTGGAGGATAGGCTCAAGCATTTGTGGCTGCTGTTGCACGACCTGTCGTAGCTGCTGGAACTGAGGGTTGTTGCGCAGAAATTCGAGACTATTGGCGTTGAGTGCACCACCTCCAGTGCTACCCGAGCGAGCCCCGCCGCCAGACCCCCCACGATTCTGGCCGGCCAGCGCAGCAGCCTCGAAAAGATTTATCGGCTCATCTCCGCTAGAGGCTGCGGTGGTCACACCTGTGTTTCCCGCGGCGGCCGGCTGGGACGGAGTCGGTGCGCTTGCTGGTGCTGCTGCTTGCGCTTGCTCTTGACGTGCGCTGTCGGGAATACCCTACAAATGGTCAGCACATGGCTAATTCGGTAAAAGCATCGGTTGTCTCACAGTCAGAAGATACTCGACGGCGCGATCAGGATTGAAGAAAGCAGCGCGCATAGCTGCATCGATATCAGCCCTGGCGAAGCCCATACTCTCCATATTGGCAATGGCGTCCTCGCGCGCACCTCCCATGGTAAGGGCTGAGGGGTCATTGAAGCTTGGGCCAGAGGCTTGTGTTGCAGGTGCGGGTGAAGGTGTCGCAGGCGCATTTTGTGAGGTAGCCGGGGCGGGAGCCGGAGCCGCTGGAGCAGAGGGTGTCTGGGCCGGAGCTCGAGAAGGAGCAGGCGTTGAAGGAGCAGCTTTACTTGATGAGGCGCCAGATGGCTTTGGCTGTGATGGCAGTTAGTGAGCTTGGTTACAGCGTGGGTTGCTGCTTCTCACCTTGGACACCATGCACACGATGAAGCCTTTCTCCTCAATACTGTATGACTCTATCGTGTTTGAGTCTTGAAGGATCTTGCCTGGTGATCTGGGTCAGCAACTGTGGGCGCAAGTGTGTCATACAGCAAAATGCCGGGAAGCGAGCGCACCAGAGTAGATGAGCTTTTGCTGGGGCACCTCCCAGCCCTTGTCTGCCTGGATCTTCGACTTGAGCCCGCCAATCTACCTGCGGTATTAGCCAGATGCTTCGACAAGAAGGTAGAGGAGGCGTGTAGTTACCGTTTCTGATGGCTCGGCCTCAATGACGAACTTGTTCTGCTTGAGGTCCTACGAGGGGCGTGTAAGCGAGCTGTCGGCATGCGCAGACAAAAACACGCATACATACCTTGAAAGTGATCTTCATTGTGGCGGTGGTGACTATTTGTGGATTTGGTAGAATAAGTTGAAGCTGGTGGAGGGGCGGGGTGATGATGGCAAGGCGGGGAGCAGAGAAGGAACCTTGCTCCCGGTCGGGTGCGATGAGATATCTATGGAATAGTAGTGAACGGCCAAGCGCAGTCGAGTCACGGTAAAGGTGATCAGGCAGCAGAGGTTGGGTCGTGTATTGTTTGCCTACAGAAGGCGATGGAAACGGAACTTGGGCTAGGCAGACTCTCTCTGTCGTCAACACCCGCAGCTTCAAGCGGGACGCTCACCAGCCATGCCAAGGCGTGGCGTCGGCACCGGTCACACATTTCTCCGCCGAGGCGCGGTGGTGCTAAAATTGAAAATGAAGGCCACTTGCCATGCACGCCACATGGCCGCCTGGGTTTCCAGGCACGAACGACTCACATCTTAGGTCCAAACAGCTGAAATGTGCGTCCTACTAAAGGCTTACATCCGGGGCCATGTCGTCAGCCCACAGCAAAGCTATCAATAGGACAGGCATCTTGTTGAATCGCTTCCTCGCCCGCTGATGCAATAGAACGATATGGTTTAATTACCGGCCTCTATCTAGTCTTCACTGTCAATAACGAGGGGCGGCACGCAAAAACAACATGCCGAACCCTGCACGCGACCGCCAACAGCGTCAGGCTCACGCTCATGGCTGCTCACGTTGCCTGTTTGTTTCAACTCCATGAATCGCCAGCCAAACGTCCAGGGGTGTTTCAAGGCAATCCCAAACACTGGTTCTGGGCATAGGACATGCAGGCTGTGCAACCATCGTCTAATCGTTGCGTCTGCTGTGCTCCTAGCCACTGCAGCCCCTAGCACTATTGCTCGGTGGAACCTCCGTATTTTCTGGCACCCGTGGGGACATGCAGCGCATATCCTAGCACAGCCAAGAAGGTTTAGGACTTGTTGACCATACATGGTGCTGGTGGTTCATGTTTGTTGTGCCTGGAACCAGTCAAAACACCAAACAACGCGTGAAATGATTTACCTAGCGCCCGCGCGCAGAGCTCCACACGCCAAACGTTGGCAGGAGATCCCTAACCAAGCGAAATCTTCGTAGTTCAGCTCTTACGCCATTATTATCGTTCTGAACGCTACTGTTGCTCCTGCATTCCCGGTAGGCACAGCTCCCTTCCGAATCAGCAGAGGCCCGCCAAAACAAACTCGTCAGCTGTCGGGCCACTTACTGCTTCCTGCAGTGCCATACGAGCATTTCCTGGGGGGACCCGTCTCGGTAAGCAGGCCTCAGCATAGGCCACGGATTGTGTGGCCTTCGATTCACGATCTTCCACCTGCGCCAATCCACCATGTACCATGTAGTGCTCGCCCCGGGGTCCCTAGCACGCTTCCATGTAATGCGCATTGCCAGTGCTCTGGCCACGCACAAGGACAAGGACACACTCAGCCCTCCTCCACCCGAAAAATAATATTAACTGGGTCCCCACAAAAGTCCTCGCTTTCTTGTTGCGCTGCCTGTCCGTCCTTCGCTCACCGCTTTGCTCGCGTTGTCCTCGTCCCCTATTGTCTTTCGTTTCGTCGCTGTTGAGGTACATTGAATTGCTGGCTACTATTGGAACCGACTACCCGGCTACGTCAACGGCCATTTGCTCCCTATTCGCCTACCGCAGCCACGCCTCGTAAAAACGGTGCGCTACCCGGATTTAGCCTCCGCGTCTGCATCAACTTACTGGACTATAGTAGTCTTTACCTATACAGCCGGCCATCATTTCATTTCGTGCCTCGCACGCGTTGTGTGTTGGGACTGTCTCGCGACTTTCCACAGCAACCCCCCCGGAGGCGAATCTATCCTTTCGACTGCATTGAGTGCATAACCTTTGCTCCACTCCCATTCGAAAAGCCAAACACGTCAGAATACCCAACCCCCAACTGCTGCGGCTCGAATCCTATCGCTGGCCGAGCCATTCTGTTCATGCCCGGGGGATCATATTACGCTTCCCTTTACCGGGCATTACCTCAGTCTTGTACCACCGCAACCCCGAAAAGGCCATCAGCTTAGTCTTCAGTCTACACCAAACAGAGGTTCCCGGATCTTATCTTTGCAAGCCAAAGCACCTGTTATCTGCAGTAATCTGCTTACAGCCATTGATCCACTGGTAACACAATGGTTCAATCGCGAAAATTCTATATTTCACTTGTTGGTGTTGTCGCTTGGTTGAGTACAGTTGCAGAAACAGTCTTGACTATCCTCGATGCTACTTCCCTTTCTGCTGCTCGCGACTCACTTCTTCACATTGCAGCTGCGTCAAGTGTATTAGATGTTGTCTCAATTTGCTGTATTGGCCTCTACACATATCAGGATGTACGACAGAGAAGTCTATCTACCAGTCCTTCGGCACAAACAAGGGCTTTGAGTGGGCTGAGCATCTTGTTGTCCAGTGTTGCTCTTATCCTCAGCCTAGCTCTGATTATTTTAATCAGGGTAAAGTGGGATAGGGTTACTCAAGACTCAGTCAGGGGACCCGTCAACAACTGGATCGATCATGTTAACGCGCAAATTGTCATGTGGGTTGTATCCTGTATCAGTCAGATCGTACTTTATACCTCATCGTTTTGGGCGGGAAAAAGACCCGAACTCCAAGCCATCTCTGTTTCTGGCCCTCGAGACTCAGTCATGTCGGAAATCAGACACTCGCATCCTGGCCGGAACCTATTCTTGATGCAGCCCACCCAACCCTCCTCACCTCTTGCTGCCGCGCTTCCGTCTCCCACTTTCTCTTCTAGGTCATCTCATTCTCTACAATCTTTTCGGGAGTCCCTTCGTCACGTAGTACGACCAGCCACCTCACGAACTACCCTGATTAGTCGAACATCGTTCAACAAAGACTCAAGGAGCATCTACTCACAGTCCGAATCATTCGACAACGTCTCTCACTCGGATGGCTTTGACAGCTGGGATACCAGCAGTGTGAGCCTTCACGCTCGGGACGTAGTCCTGCAATCTGCACCTTCTCGAGGCACAACCTTGGACCCCATTCCTGGCAGTCGGCCAACAACCCCTGCCCGCGCCTTAGAGGGTCCATTTCTCGCCGAGCTTCCTGAGGAAGACGAGGAGTTGACTCCACCCCCGAAAATGATGCCAGACATCTCACGCCCACCTAGCCCCGCCGTCAGTGAAGCGCATATCCACCCTCTTTTCCGGACAGAAAGCCCCGTTCCACCACCAGAGGCAACACCCGGCACCAGCATTCTTGCTAGCCCTCTTGCAAACCAGGCAATTGCTTGCCCCGCACGACCCTTCAACAGAATGAGGTCCAACAGTCATCTAAGCCAGGCTCAGAGTACCCGTGGCAGGGCAAGAAGCCCGCAAACATCGTCAAGGACTCCCAGCCCTATTAGTCGTGAACTCACGCCTCCCATTCCGGACTTTATTCTCAACTCATCACCACGCAGCAGTATGAGCGGATCTCGAAAAGTCCAACTTCAATATTCCCCGGATCGATGATCCTATCACCTAACACTCATCATGCGCCACGATTTCTTTTGTGTATATATCTAGAGGAGACCGGATATTCCCCTAATTCTTTCCATCTTTGTTCGTCATCAGCTCTCGCCATCACTGGCTTGATTGAGCTTCTTATTTTCAGCGTGTTAGGCATGCGAAAGATACCTGGCTTCGGCTCTGATTTAGTCTTGATACAATTTCAAGACGCACCAATCATATTTAACCGAGACGTATCACTTAGTGTTTGAATGGTATTATTTTAGAAACGGCTATGAGATATGCGGAAGAACAGGCTTAGACATAGATAGGCCTAAGCCATCCAAACATTCAAAAATCAAGTTCTGTACAGCACAATTACTCCCATACCAGTCTGCTCGTGTCTTTCACTCGCATTGAACTCACTCACAGCTCTACACTACACGGGTCATACCGAATGTGTTCACTCGGTCCAACGGCTCCGGTATTTTGGAATAAAGTTTTGAAAAATACTGCTACTACAATAGCGATACAGTCTCTAAGTTTCACGCTTGCATTGACCGGACCGCGCACGTACCATAACTGGTCATTGAATCGAACATGTACCTCCAACGGGCATCCTCAAGCCTCCCGACTCGACCACTCCAAAATCAAGTTTCTACACCACCAAAGCGTTCATCTGCAGGAACGAACCTGTTCACTCATTAACATGGAACAAATCTGACATTGCACAAATACATCAAACGCGTGTTCCCCAACTCCCCACGACTCATAATCCGCCGCAGTCACTCCGTACACACCCGCGATCCCAACGTCAACAAGCGATGTCAACTCCTCGTAGCAGATCCACCCCCAGCTTGCGTCATGCCTGTCGTGATCACAACCGAGCATCTTAACCACGGAAACATGTCATCGACCCATTGATAGCGCGCATAATATTGATTCTAGAGTTCATAAAGACTGTCATTTCCAACGCTGGGCGCTGTGAACCTGTGGGGAAGCGGGTGGAAGGTACCGGTACTTGTTGGCGGGCCCGGCGCGGTAGTGCTTCGGCATGATTGTTCAAGGCGGCATAAAATTCGTTGTTAATGTGAGGTGTTATTGGTAGGATTCTTTTGTCGTACTTGTTTGGAAGGGGGTTGGGGGGAGTCGATGCGCCATTTGGGTAATATTCGGAGAGTAGGGAATCGGATATTTAAATGTGATGGGAGTCGGGGATGGACTTCTTGAGGACGGAAGTTTTGTTGCGGGGAGGGAATATTTGCTTGTGAAAGGTCTTGTGGTGATGATAGTTAAGGGGGGTTTTTTTTTTTTTAAGAAATAGTCATTTATACTCCAGCAATTCCGTGCCGCCTCTTGGATAAGGATGGAATGTCACAGCTGGACCGTTGTACTACAGTGTACTCTTATCATGGTAAGAGAAGAAACTCGACGTATCTAGGTATTATCTAGCATACTCCTAAGTGTTCTGAGTTCTAGGCGACTCCCGATGTTAAGATGTTACAGATGTTTATGCATGTAAGCTAATTATACTAGGATGGATATATCCCATGCACGATCATGTCTCACTATTCCAACGACTATTTCATACAAACTCTCGCTGTCGGTAGATGCCAGCCAACTTCTCATCTATATATTGGGGGCGCATTCATGTAATTTAATTCTAAACAGGTCAATCATCGCAATAGTAGCGATTGCTCTGATTTTCAATACTTGTGGAAGGTATTCTTGATGCTTCCCGTCACTGTGCAATTGAACTTGAGTGAAATCATCGGGATTTATCAAACAGGAGTGCTATAACAAGGTCGAAACGGCCTTATTTTGTGCCTGCTATTGTGATGCACAAGACTCTAGTTGAGTGTGATTCTTATATACATTGGCATATCCAAGTGAGGTGGCGCATATATAGCGCAAGTAATGTTAAGTAATATTATGATCAAATTCATATTGTAACAATATGACCATAGCTTGATCGACGGGAAGAAAAGATTCATTCATCATAACTTCCAATTTCAGTTGGTAGATATCATCGTATCACCAATTATTTGAAGATAGTAAATACTCTTGCGTAGTCGTCGCTACTTATTTTGTAGCGTTTGAGAAAAGTCTACTTATTTTTGAATGAAGATTCTGGATGCGTCTACTAAACCTACATACAAGCGCAAAAGCGGGAACCCACAATACAACCTATAATCCAGAGCATAGGCCCAATATAGTGGATATTTTATTTCGTAGCTGTCTCCAGAATCAAAGGTCATTATGATTACTTGTTAGCAGACAATATCTACAAAACGTTAGGCTAAGTAGTAAGCATAGATAACAACCTAAGCCGATAATTCTGGAATTTCAAGCCCACAAGTACAATCAGGAAATTCACTTTGTTTCGTGTACGTTTGCTAAATATATTGATAAATGTAATTATACCGACTGAGAGGAAAGCCACAAAATTACTGTATATCCATTCGTCAAGGAATGTGATATAACGCCAGGGCTCTGAGATAGTTCCGCTTTGCTTGCTCGCTTAAATAGCTGAATAAATGTATTTATACCCACTGCCACCTTTTGATGACTGAAGCGACATAGATGTAGGCAGCGTCAACTATGAATCAGACTCGGACTTCCCATCCACTTAAATTCACATTCAAAAATCTTGAAGTTTTTAGGTAAGGTTTCACTCTGGGTTTGGGAAATCCCAGTGTTACTTAACCGAATATGTCTTGTTTTGTTCCAGCATGCAATATAAGGTTCTCTAGAAGGAAATCCTGGTTACAAACTGAATTAGTATTTGCTGCATAATTAGGACTGTGAACGTGAGCAAATTATGTACTAGTAATCTTTTGGGGTTATGGAGAGGCCAAAGACCACATGCGCTAGAGAAACCGGTAATATGTTAAGCTGTACCGTAGATAAGCAGCACTTCAAGATGTGTTCAACTTCCAAGTAACGTCATCCTAGTTACTTTGATTCGCAGGTGATATAGGATATATATCTTCGACGATATTAGTTGTTGTAGGAGTGCTACTGATTTTATCGAGTGCGGCCGCATCTTTAGGTAATATATCGAGTGACTGAGAGGAGCGAGGTATTGTGCATTTGGAAGGAGCATTCGAAGTTTACGTGATGGCAATCATTCACGGGCCCTGAGGCTCTCGAATATTAGCATCTGTAATGATATACGAACCAACAACGTTATGAGAATAATTCGGGAGCATTGGTGTGTTCTTGAACCTTAACATTATAGCAGCTAGAAATTGATACTTTAGCACTCGCTTGATAACTGATGCTGGTTAAGTCTAGATACGTACATAGCCTTTGCCCGCTGGCACTTCTGCTTCCGATTTGCCTGACGTATTAGTTACCTGTTAAGAACCTGTGATTCTGCATTTGGCTTGAGGCTCTCTGGATCATCGACTACAGTAAAACTTTCAATATAGCTTGCCTTGCTATTCTTGGAACAGTGGCCGTGCATTTCGTTGACAAGGACATATAAAAAGAGGGAAGAAAGGCAAGATGTCAAAAAGCGAGGGGGAGAAGTAGAGAGAGTAGTAGATAAGTAAAGTGAATGTTACCCATGTAACCAACTTTTGAGCATTGTTGTCATAATCTTGTCCAGCCGTTCTCTATTTCCTTGCCAATAGAAGAGTGGAACACAATTTGATTGAATGAGACTTCCGCCTTTCGCCTTTCGCCTTTCGCCTTTCGGAGAACTCAATGTACCGTTGTTTTTTAAAATGCCAAATTCAATTTTGATGTTCGCATTGTCGATATCAAGCAGCAGCCTGAGCTGAAGCCCACCCAGCCCAGCATTTGACAGTAGCCTATTTAGACATGGTGCGGGCAGTCTGATTAGTGGCTTATGAGAATAGGAGAGAATGATATCG
Source organism: Ophiosphaerella korrae (assembly GCA_028456385.1). Classification (NCBI taxonomy): domain Eukaryota; kingdom Fungi; phylum Ascomycota; class Dothideomycetes; order Pleosporales; family Phaeosphaeriaceae; genus Ophiosphaerella; species Ophiosphaerella korrae. The sequence continues at coordinate 17,409 of JALNQF010000090.1, read as the reverse complement.
CAAGCTCTAAACATTTTCGCGACGATTCCTTTGGGCTTTACAAATTCATGCAAGGAGGAAGATTGGGTCCGTGACAGTGGATCATCCCGAGGCCGTTAGCATGCGGCTAATGACGTGCGCACTTGAAACTGGGATGAAGCACATCAAATTCTTCCAGAAGGATATTCGAGAAGAGACAGTATCCTGAATGTAGGTTTCGAGCATGTGGATATACGCTCAATGGGGAACATCCGTAGCTGAAAAGAAGACGGTGAATGGTGACGCGGAATGCGCAATTTAAGCCAGACGTAGTTATTGCCGTCTTGGGGTTGGTGCCAAGGATCATCTCAGACTCGTGGTAGATATGTGCCAGTGACTAGAAGGCGGACAGCCAGCCTACAGTTGGAATTAAATAAGCCAAGCAGATTTAGAGTCGTACACACGTACCATAGGCCTCTGAGAGCAGTTCTGTATCCATTGTGCGATCCTTCAAGGGAAAGTCCAGTCAGCCCCGTCCTGGTGGTTGGTGGACACACACCCCTGCAGGTTCACACTAGCGCGGATTTCGGCGATGGCTTCACCATTTGCGCACAGCCAACACGACTTGCAACGCCATCTACAATCTTTGAGACTTGCTCTGCGAGAGTCGCTCCTTCTGGTCTTTCATATCTTGGTAGTAGGTGCGCTCTCCCCGCTCCATTTGATTCTCCCTGTCAGCACCGCGTGGAGCATTTCTTGCGTTAGCTCGTGGCTCTCCTGCCAGCTGCTGCGACTTGAAGCCCAGCCAACAAACCAGCCCTGAACACGCTCTTCTTCGTCCAGTTTGAGCTTGGCTACTCTATCCGCGTTTCTGGCTTGCTCGCTTGGATTGTCCGTTACGCGGCCGAGCAAGTCAGTCTGTTACATGCCGCCAATATTGGTCAGTGGTCACGGTATGCTTCTCTTCACCTCTCATATTACTACATCGAGTCACAGCAAAAGGCACAGACCCTGCTATCGTTGCTTGTATTCTCATTGACGCACATTTTGATCAACCGTCCGTTTCAAATACTCCTGACACTTGTTACCATCAGCGGCTGACACTTCTTGCTTACAGCCTCACAACCTACGGAGCGCCTATCACATTGAAAATCCCCACCAAGCTTAGCACAATATATCTATTTGTAAGTCACCGACTGCAATACCGGGGCGAAACATTTGCCCTTGATGCTTCATACTCTCCTGGTAACTCACAAACCAACTAACATCTAGTGTTCCCAGGCCAAGGCTTCTTACTTGACAATGCCACCTAAACGCAAGAACAAAGCAAGCAAGCCAGCGTCTGTCACACCTTTTAAGACACTGCGTACGTCTGGCCAGTCTCCTATATTAGCCATGATGCATTTACTAAACTTGGCAGCCCGGAATAAGGTTAGCGAGAGCACGGGACAAGCCCGTCGCAACAGCAACTCTGCTGCAAGAAGTTCGCGTCTTTTACCATCCGTTCCATTTCAGATGACCACAAGGCGCGGCGCAAAGACAGCATCTGCTGCGCCATCAAGCGCAAGCTCAGGCAGCCGTCGCAGTTCTCTTGATGATGTTGCAAAATTCCAGGAGGCGACATCCGACTTTGAAGATGAGCGACCAGCCAAGCGCAGCCGACCATCGACTGATTCTGGTTCGCCGCAGCTGTCTAATGGCTCATTTGACAACAAAACGCCTATGAATGGGTCGCAAACACCAGAGTTACAAAAATCCGCATCTGGTGCGACGGTAACCGCGCCGACTCCAAAGACAGCTGGCAAGAAGAGACGCGCATCAGACGACTCAACGCAGTCAAGCAACACAATTAACCCTCGCTCAAATGGTCTTCTTACCCGGACGCAGAGCGAGCTGTCCGAACAACAGCATCCGCGCAGGAAGAAGCGCAAAACCACAGGAACCCCAGCAGACTCTGCAGACCAGCCGCCAGAATTGACTGATGCTAGTACTGCACCCAATTCACCTGAGCAGCTCCCAGAGGTTGATGGCAGTCAAAGCCTGCAGAACGTGCTGCCGACCAATGGTGACGCCCCTGTCAAGCCCGGCAGGCGCCTGCCAGGCCGCAGGCGCCAACCGCATTCGGACATCAATATCGAGACTGACTTGCGCCGCCAATTAAATCTTAAGATGAGCTATCGCAGCCTTGCCAAAGTGCAGAAGTCGCTGTTGGAAGAATTGTCCAGTCGTACCATTGAAAATTTGAAAAACGAAGATTATCACAAGCAATGTCCAGAGTATGAACCGCTTATGCACCAGTTGAAGGAGCGTCGCGACAGTCGCATTGATCAAATCAACGCCGTGCGAACTTATCGTTTGGAACAAGCACAGCGTATTCTCGACGCTGAAGAGCATATCCAACGGGAACAATATATCGTGAGTCCAACTCCTTCAGGCTAGTGTGCTCACAGCTGACAAGACTAGAACCGATTCCATGACTTGCAAGATGACTTCCTCCTGCAGTGTTACTACCGCATGAAACGAATTGAACGCGAGATGAAGGGTGAGCGAGCAGATGCAACAGATGATGAGGTAAGTTCTGCATCTACGTATGACCTCACATCGCCTAATTTTACCAGGAAAACGTCCTTCCACCAACCTACACAGACGAGCCACATCATGCTGATGAAGATCGTATTGGCTCAAAGTATGCTTCTCGTAGCAGAGCATATGTTGAAGCCGACAATGAGCTTGAAGATGACTCACGGCGGAGGCGGTTTGCTCAAGCACGGGCTGCCTTCGTCGCAAAAGATGACGACGCTGATGATTCCATCAACAAGACTACTGGTGGTTTTGCTAGGTTTGCTGGCCCTGAACGCGACGAGGCGATTGCCCACTACAACATTACAAGCATGGTTGATGCTGCCATCGAGCTCGAGAGGACGCCGACACCACTCCCAGAACCACCAAGGGTGATAATACCCAACGCTCAAGCTCTTGATCTTATGATGCTTGCCGAGCTATCAGAGCAGCATGGGCACAATAAGACCGAACAGAAAATACCTGCTCAATTTGAGCTACTGCAACAAGGACTACAACCTGATCGAGTTGGCTCGCCTGCCACCAAACAAGAATTCAGCAGACAAATGTCTCCACAGGCGCCACCTTCAATACCACTACCTTCGGAGCTTTTTCACAATAGTCCGGCCAAAGCTAGCCAACCTATCCCACAACCCCTCCAGGAGGTTGCTAGATCAGAGCCAATTAGTCTTGTCGAAGCTACAAAGAACACAACACCTGCAAGATCAACGCATCGAATTATGGATATGCTCAATAGCGATTCAGAGGTACCAGACTTCCGGTCTAGGGAAACGCAGCCTCCGCCACAGGAGCCTAATACACCCTCGCAGCGTGAAGTAGCCAACAGCTACCATAACACACCAGCTCATAATACTATACCACTAATAGAGCAAGCCTCTGAGATTCCCGAACAACCTGTCGATCAAGCTCTTATGGACGCCCTGGGAGGACGGCCTAGTGAGCCACCATCACCTCCTTCCAACCTCCAGTCTTGGCCCAGACAGGGTGCTGCCCCGGCGCCACCACGAGAGCCAGACGATGCGCCTCGTGGAAGGGGTCCAAGAGACCCGCTAGACCGGGTTAGGGCGTTGCTTGACAAGAAATCGCGCGAGTCCTCGGATCGATCTCATTATGGCAATGGGCATCGAGTTTTACCACGTATGTCGAGCATGCAATCGGCCCAGGAACGATCAGATGTTGCTAGTTACGATCCAGCACGACCATCCGCCGGTCTATATAATGCACCTCCTGTTGCTTCATCCTATTCTTCAGTAGTTCGTCGGGGATCACAGGATCAAGGTACAACACACTGGGACCGCGACAGGCGAATGAGTGGATCTCAAGCACCCCAGCAGCCGAACCAGTCGCCATACAGTGAGACAGCGGCGAGTCCGCCGATACACCAGAGCCCATATGCTTTACCTCCTGGCTCTCTTCCTCTGCCAGCGAAACCGCCTGGTCCCCCACCACCAGTCAACTTCCGCTTCGCACATTATGCTCCCGCGCCAGCGAGACCTTATCCACCACCATCACCAACCTATCCCTCAACTTCGCACCCACCTCAGCTCGCTCCACCACCAGCGTCACCATATGCCGGCAGCTACCCGCCTCCATATCAAGGAGGTTACATCCCTCCTCCAGGCTCCTTCCAAGCCCCCCCTCCCTCAAACCTCGCTCCACACCCACCCCTAAAAATCCACCAGTACGGCGGCCAACCCATTCTCCCTGCCAATATGGCGCCACCCCCCCACACCAACCCCCCAATGACCTTCGTCGGTCAATCCGCCGCACCCACCGCCTACTCCCCGCCCCAATCCCAACCCCCCAGACTCCAATACGAGCCGCAGCGCGACCCCCAACATAATGAGCGCCCCCCCGAGCCCCAGTCGCGTCCCCGCCGCCAGTACAGAAGCTACCACGCTCCTGGCACACAATTCCGCAGCTACCAGGGCCCTGGCGAAGCAAGGCGACGAACGTAGCGTTGCAATTCCCTCGTCTTTTTCATTGTTATATATGTTTTCTCACACCCCCCTTCTCTCTCTTTACATCTTTGTGTACATCCGCGGCGGTCCATGGATTGGCTTGGCTTGGCTTGGTTGCATGGCAGGCACGACTGTTAGCGTAGTGGAGCGTTTGCATAGCGTGCTGGGCTTCGTGCCTTCTTTGCTTTTATTTTTGCAGCTATTGATCGTGGTTTGGACTTGTTGTTCGCTTTGGAAGAGTTTTTTCTGGTTGGATAAAAGGGTGGGAGAAATACCATGGTGGAGTGGAGTGGAGTAGAGTGTATAGAGTGGAAATATTATACGTTTTGTAGAGAGTTGTTTTTTGTCGTGTGAAGTGAAGTGTGTGAGTTGGAGAAATAGTAATTGTCTTGGTTTGGAAATCTACTCGAGCACTTCGCGCAGTTTCTTCATCCTTGCCAACCTTTCTCCAGATGCAGACACACCATCTCCATCACACCTTCCTCCCTTTCCCCCCAGGCGTCCACTCCCTCCCCTCCCCACCACTAAACCCCTTCCCACCCCCACCCTTCACCCCCCCAACCCTCTCAAACAACCGCCTAGCCGCAGGCGTCAAATCCCCCGCGCCTCTCCTCCCCGGCGTGGCCCCGCCCTTCCCCGGCGCCGACATAAACCTGGGCGTCTCCGCGGTGAAAATGCCCAGCCCACCAGTCGCACTGCCGCATTTCTCTGCGCGCCTCGCGCCGATGCGTTGGACCATTTTATTGTGCATTTTCTCGCGAGCCGAGGACTCGGATATGGTGAAGGGGGAGGCGGTGGTGGGGAGTGCGTAGCGGGAGAGAAGGTCTGTGGGAGCATCGTCGTCGTCGTCGTCGTCGTCGTCGTCGTCGGATGGGGGGTGTGCGTCGACGAAGGCGTAGCCATTTACGCGGGGGGTTTCGCTGCCGGTGTAGGCTTCGCTGGGGTTGAGGCGGGGGCGGCCGGCGATGGCGTCGCGAATAGTGGAGAGAGTTGGGCTGGAGGGGCGGGGCGGGTTGGGGTCAGGGGCGGGGAGGCGTGTGTTGTTGTATAGGACTTGTTTTGGAGGGGCGAGAGACGCTTTTTCGGCGGCTTCAGCGCGGGTGGGGGCCCATGATTCTACGCCGTCTGGGCCGAACATCAGGGTATTGAAGGCGGTGTGTTTGTGCATGTCTGGAGCTGCGGGTCGGTCGTCGAGGTTTTGGCTTGGACGTGTGCTCAGGATTACCGATTTGGACGCATTTTTTTCTGCTTGGGCCTCGAGGACCTTTTTCTGGGCTATTCGCTGCTTGCTTGCGTATCTGTTTCCTTCTCTTAGCCAGGCGTTCTTCTCGAATTTCTTTAGATTCTGCTTGTCGATGATTTGGCTGAAGCTCTCCTGGTCTTCGCTCGTATACTTTGCCTGGAAAGCACCAAGACTCATATTTAGATCCACATCATCCAGCTTGCCCAAGCCCTCCTCGTTCTCTTCTGCTTCTGTCCCTGCGACCGTAGCTGGTGTGTCCGCACCCCATACACTCGGCGTCTGTTCCGCCCGGCCGCCTGGCCTTTCGAACCTGGTGCGTTCTGAAACTTTCCTCCTGCCGCCTGGCACAGGCGTCATTACCTGAGTAAGATTCTTTCCCGCTTCCCGTATCCATGCCTTGTTGTTGCTCTCCACAGCGTTGAGGTATTCACGCTGGGCATCTGCCTCTGCAAGGCCTGGGAAAAAGTCGCGGCGAATGATGCTGGAAACGGCTGAGACATATGTATCTTCGTCAAGAACGATAGAAGGTCGTTTGATACGTTTGGGCGCAGGAGGCGGGGGCATAAGAGCCGAAGAAGCGTTGCGCTTGGTCAGCGCTTTCGAGTTGGAGGTGGACATGGCTGGTTGACGAGGGTCTGTAGTAAGCCGCGAGCAACATGTATAGCTAGAGCATCTCGCATACTAAGTAGAAGTGCTGTTAAAAGGCGGTCGCGAGGTGGACAAACGTTGGCGCAAAACCAACAGCGACGACTGGCGTTGTCATTGGTAATGGCGGCAGAATCACTCCACCGCCTTCAGCCTTACCGCGGATGAACGTACCTGCATGTGTCACCAAGCACATGCGGTCGCGCCCTATCCTAAATAGCCTGCCCGATTGGGATAGGTCTATGTGTATCTACCTCTGGATTCATCATTTCTAGAATATCGAGATCGTCGCATACGTCACATTACACACGCTTGGGATCTGATTTGTGGCTGGTCATGGTATCATTATTCCCTATCGAAGGAACGTAAAGGCTCCAGCCAAAATTCCTAGCCTTCATCCAGTATGTCCTGCGCTTCAAACTTTTTGTCGGCTGTAATTCATGAGCATCGACATCCAACTGCCTCCCGCAGACCAGCCTAGTAGAAAGACTCGACCATGGCGTCCTTGTGTGTTGTGTTGATATTGCTGGGTCCATTACCCTCACCAAGTCTGAAAACAGACTCCACAACCGAAAGCTCAGTGGCAGTTGTGTCGAGACCAGTGACGGCCATCCAGTCGTTGACCACCATTCCTGCGCCAACAACTGCGCTTCCTCGGTTGACGCTGCCCGCCACAAGTGGAACCTGCAGCAAACTCGACAGCTCGTCCTGATCCTGAATGCTCGTCTTAGGATGCACAATGCCGCCCTGATTGCTCAAGGCCATGTAACTTCCAGTCAAGACGTTGTCTGCGATTGTTTGCCTGAAGACCTCCACGCCCAAGGAATCTGCTATTATCTCTTCCGTCTCGCGTTCGATATCTGGATGTACGAGGGCGACGTGATCGTTACAACATATTACGTTTCCAAGAGCGGATAGCCGCTCTTCTATCCGCACGACCTTGACAGCGTCTGGTATCGAGTTGCGCAGATGTTGGAGCTCTTGGTCAGTTGTGGTGGTGGGGACAAGGAGGCCGTTCTTGTTGCCAGCGGTGAGCCGGCCGACTATTCGGGTGCCCGCTATTGTGGCATGGCAGATGGGTATAACGTCTTGGAGTTCGGCTTCGAAGACACTGCGCGCTGTCAGTATTCTGCATCACGACACGGCGGTCAAGTAGGCAGGGGTGGGCGCACCTGTAAAAGTTCTCCGAAGCTCCTACTGCTACAATCGCATACGCATTTGTAAGTGTAGAAAAGACACCAACTCTGCGCGCACAACGTTAGCCACTGCTCTCCAAAAGCTTAGAGCGTGCTATCCACTTACTCGTTGGAGTTCTCAAACTGGGCGCGTACAGCCATGATTGAGTTTTCTCGGTGTTGTACTGGTCTCTTACTGTTTGGAGAGGGGTATTGATAGAATAGAGGCTCGTAGTAAGACGGTTGTCGCGTGTGTTTGCAGCTGCTGTGCTGAAAACTGTGAAGGCGGGACCATTTTGTAAGGGACCGACATCATTCAGCCCCGCTACCGCATTGGGTCTAGTGCTTGGCGTTTTCGACTCATCTTGAGTGATTGCCCTCGCCACACTGCATCTGGTAACTTGTATGACTGTTGCGAGAGCGAGGAGTCATCCATGGTTCAACAATCAAGACGAGCGTAAGGCGAGAAATCACTCATAGTGCGCGCGGCAGACATGTTCGCGAATCAGGTCGCGGTCCCTGTGCGCCGACTAGGGTTGCACGTTCGCGCCTTGTTGCGAGAACGTGCATGCCTCAGTCCTAGACGTGCGTCTCACCTTGCCTTGTCGCGACACTTCAGCAACTAACATGTTGCCCAGATCGTGGGCTAGAGCCGCCCTAGAATCCTCCCACGAAGCTATTGCCACAAGAAATATGTGGCTGGGGAAGCAGCTTGAATCAGAAGGCAATCGTTGTATTTCGCGTCCCATCATATCTCTGACGTAGATCGCATCACTAAAATTACAATGCTCATATACCTGTCCAAGCGGGACATTACCATAAAGTGTGTGCACAATTGTGCCGCCACACTACATACATAGCCTCATTGTCTGATGAGGACCCCTGCTGCCCTCCAAGCCCCAAATCTTCGAAACCACCCAGCCTAAACAGGATGACACCCCGTCCGAGGTATCCTAATGCAACGAAATGAACAATTGGGTAGTCGAGAAACAGAGAAACGCCCGCTAAGCCATACTATGCAATTGAAATATGCAATGCCCCATTGGGTTTGGGTCACGAAGGAAAAGTGATAGGAAGTGGTAGGAAAAGTGACAAGAAAAGTTTTAGAGAATGATTGGTTGTACAGTAGAGGCAGTGTTTACCCGACTATAGCTCGTGCCGAGATCTAAGAAGACGTCGAAAGAGTTACATCTCGTGCTACATCGCCATTAATACATTAACATACGTAGATGGCATGGTTATGTCGTCAAATATTCATAAGAAAGAAAGCTGCCTGAGCAGTACGTGTGGTTGTAGATAGAGTGGTAGTAGGTGTGACGAGATGGAGGTGTTGTTCTGCTGGTGTAGTGGTAAGCATGTTGTTCGCCGGTAGGTGATGATATCGATATCAACCGCTATGCCATCCTCGACGCGAGAATAGCCAGGGCAATGATCACTCCAATCTATAACATATCAGTATTAAGATTACTATCAAGGAATATGGTGAACTTACAAGGAGGGTACCAAGCCCCGACATCACACGATTCAAATTTCGCCACCAAGTCGCTTTTTGGAAAGACTTGTCATCCATCGCTGCAATACCGGTATTTCGGGCGAACTGTTGTTCAAGGTCTGCTTGGCTCCGTGTCCCCACAACGTTAGGGTCGAATGGAAGCGGAAGGAAGGAGGCTATCATCCAAGCTGGTATCCGAATTAGTACACTTCTTCATGCGCATAAACTTGGCCGGGATTAGGACTTACCGAGAGGGAAGATGAAGCCTACACAGAACAACAGAATCTGTCGATTTTGACGCCCAAACAGGGTCCTGTTTAAGTCATCGTCCAGAGATGGAGCTTTCCACGCACTGTATCGCGTTCCTCCTCTTCGGTCGGTGCGGAGATGTGGGGTTGACCAGCCGCTATGCGGTTGCATGTTAGGACGTGGGGCATAGACTTCTCCATCAACAGAGTAGACGTCATCGGCGAGGGATAATGTATCAGGCTGCGACGCCCGATTGCGTGGCCGGTTGCGTGGTCGATAGATGCTGAGAGGCAAGTTTCCATCTGAAGGTGTTTGTGTGCGTGCACTATGCGAAGTACCTAGTCGAAGACTCTCTGACGATTCTGAGCTAGGAGCACCTACAGAGATGCGCTCGCCTCTCTGGTAATATACTCTAAATAACCATTAGCTGCTGTTTTCAAGTAAAGAGAGCGACCGCAGTACCTGGCCCATGCTGGGATAGAGTTGTGGAAGAAAGTTGATAAGTCGGATTGCGAAGACCCAGGCCGTGACTCTGTATCTGAGCCCGAATTACTATTATGTCTGCGCAAATAGCCCGAGTTCTTCATCCGTAGCGGGACAGATGAGGGAAGTGGCGAGATTGTATCACGATGTTCTTCATCTCCATGCACATCCTTCTCTTCGGGGTTATTTGACGACACTGGAGAGAACAACGGCAGGGGCACTGCCGAGAACTCTGTGTGTCCTTCTGAGATATTGTCCGAAGATGATGCGCTCCCAAGGGTTTGCCTTCGCTGGCGTGGGTAACTCGACCGCGCATTGCTGGGGCCATTGTAACTATCTTGCGATTGTGATCGAGTGTAGGACCTTGAGCCGCGTGCGATTGATCGCGAGTCCCGCTCGGATACGGAAGCAATCGTAGACAGCTGCGAGCTCCATTGGTGCACAAGCGAACGGTCTTGCATTCGGGATGCGAAGTTGGGAATGTGATGGGATTCGGCACGTGAGCTGTTCGCCGACGGCGCGCGTACGAGGGGATAGTTGATTCGAACTCCGCTCGCGACAGTTGCTGTACGGGCTTCATGAAGTGTTGGTGATGGTTGAGAAGACGGGACAGTATTAAAAGTAGGCTCGATACAGGTGGAAGAAATATCCGAGTATGTGAAAGAGGCTACACTGGTCGAAGGCTTCAGTCGAGGAAGTTGATCGTCAGTGTCACTAGGGTACCAAGACGGGTTGCTGTCGGAACCAGATGACGGGTTGTGCTTATGCCCTTTCGGTAAAGGTTCAGTGATACTCGTCCAGTTTCCAGCATTAATTGGAGGAGGTGACGAGGCAAAAAATGCAGCAGAAGCCTTAGGTGTCAATGCGCGAGTGCCGCTTTCGAGCGATTCTCCGCCAGATGAGGAAGGCGGCACGGCACGGATAGTTGATCTCACAGCAGGATGGGGAGTTTCTTCCTCAAGTACTTCGAGGCCCTTCAGACCCTTTTCATAGTCGGTGATTTCCGGGAGGGGTGAGGTTGGGGGCGTGCTTCCCTGGGAAAATCGCAAGGACGACGGTGTAAAGGATGTGTTGACCAGGGTGTCGGCATCTGAGGACCTGGTCGACACTGAGTGTCTGAATTTCTTTTTACGTGCAAGCTGCAAGGGTGGAGGTGGCTGTAGCACGGGGCTCTTGCTCGACTCAAACTTGGCGATGGTATTGGCGACTTGACTGCCACCTGAAACACGGAACCCTGGTCTCTCAAACCCATAGCCTGGCGCATGACGAGGAGGTGGAAGAATCTGCGAGGGTTCACTGGGCACTGGGTACTTTGAGTAAATGTCAGTTCCAGGGTCCTCCACTATGCGAATGGTCGGGCCCGAGAACTGATTGGTTTGCGAGTTTGAACGGTCATGGAGCGGCTTTCGAACAGGAGATGCATTCCGCGAAGTTGAAGTTGGAGGTGCGAGCTTTGGGGCCTGGTCCAGCACCGAGGATATCGTGGTCTGGCGTGAAGATGTGCGGTGATGTGTTGTGTAGTCCGAAGACATGTTTTGTTGTGTGGTTGTGAGAGGCCTATCCGAGATATAGACCGGGTAGAGAAATGCTGAAACCGATCATTAAAGACGAGATAGGAATACAGGTAGGGAAAAAAAGAAAAAAAAAACAGATAGGAAAAACCGCGTGGGCGCGTTTAGTGCAAGGAGGGACTGAAAGAGGGACAAAGAGTGAGTGAGTGGACGCCCGTAGGCATTAAAGAGGCAGAAGTTTCGAAAAAGAGAGGATGAAGAGGAACAGCGGGCTATGAGTGCTAGGAGTAGATGGCTGGCTGCGCAAGTGCGACCCAAAGAGGTTCGTGTATTGCTGCAAGCTGCAGGTTCGCGCTGCAGGGTGCTATGCAGCTGTCCAATTGCCAGCTCCGGCCTGGTGGCGGTCAGGCACGAGCCGCGGAAGTTGTGCTCTGCACAAGTAGTCTCTTCTGGATAATTTGAAAACACTTGGGGCGCGCTCAAAGTGATGCGCCAGGCAATGGAGCTTTGATGGCGAACCCCAGAGTCGGTCCAGCGGGCTTTGCGATGGACTCTGGGAACCCCTCGTCTAGCTGGCGTGATCTCCTTAATCGATAGGCGATAAAGAACGAGGCGCGCCTGTGGACGGAGGAATAAAATTGCAATTATTTTAGGAGCAGCGCGCGAGCCAGTGACGCGATGCCACGGACCGTTGGGGAATATCCTGGGCCTGGGACTGGCCACAGCGCGTTACGGATTGCGCGGTGCAGGGGAAACGCGACAGGAGAGGGCAAGCTGGGGGTGGCGTGGTGTTGGCGTGCCAGATGCGGACTGGCGGTGCGAGTGGGCACGTGATGTCGGCTAGCCGGCAGGGCGAGGCGTGGGTGGCAATGCGGCCAGCTATCTCTGCTATCGATAGATGGACGGGAAATGAAGCAACGAGCATCCCACGAACAAACGAACGCGAGGGGGCCTATATGCCCTATTCCTCGCTGCTCCCTTCTGCGCCTCCCGACGACGGCTACTGCGTGTCTGTAACATCCTCATGGCGCCGCCTATCAAAGGCTGGAGAGACAGTCTCAGCACGCTGCTCAGAGGAGGCAAGTCAGATCCATTGGCCTGTGTGCATCCCTTCTGCTCCAGAAGCTGCCCTTGACGCCTGCGCGACCCACACCACCTTTTTGTCTCTGCCTCCCTCCTGCCATGGCCTCTAACGTGTTGTCAGCCCCCAAAGCGCCTGCTGTCTCCCCCAGCCTGGCCGCCTGTTTGTCGGTATGTTTCAACCGCTGCACCCCTCCACCACCACCACGCCTCCCAGCCTATCGTCCCCCACGCATCCAGCATCCTTGATGGGCTTGCTCACACCCAAATCTGCAGGCTGCTTTTGTGTTTATCTACGTAATCCCCTTTTACCTGTCGTCGGCAACACGGCCCTCTCCGACTCTCACCCGCGATGCGCCCTCGTCCATACGCGCCAGAACTCGGGCCGTCACCTTTTCAACCGTTGTGTGCTTCATTTTGACTGTCTACGTGTTCCATGAGCACAATGTGCCACCAAAAGACATTCTCAAACTGCTCGGTCTCTGGCCGGTCTCTCTCGTCGACACTGCACGAGCAATGCTCCTGGTAGTTATCCTCTTCGCAGGCCCAATCTTTGAGCACGGCGTCGTAGATGGCGGCTTTAGGGACTGGGTCAGGCTGCGAGGAGTCTACGAGTCCTTGAGCAGCTGGATTGGGTATAGAAACTACATAGTCGTATGTGCCTCCTCAACCACCATCACCAACTGTCCTAACAAGAGCCTAGGGCCCTGTCAGTGAAGAGCTCGTCTGGCGGTCCTTCATTGTGCCTCTCCATGTGCTGGGCAGCTTTTCAGGGAAACAGATCGTCTTTCTAACACCGCTGTACTTTGGAATAGCCCATGTTCACCACCTATACGAATTCCGTATCACCCACACGGAAGTCCCATTCTTCATCGCCATACTTCGTTCGCTGTTCCAATTCGCCTACACGTCACTCTTCGGCTTCTTCGCCGCCTTCGTCTACCTGCGTACAGGAAACGTGTACACCTGCATGCTTGTACACACCTTCTGTAATTGGATGGGTCTCCCACGCTTCTACGGGCGCGTAGGCGTGGACGATAGCATACCAATCGCGCCCCCAGATGCCGATAAAAAACATGACAAGCAGAAGAACACGCGCGCACATCAAGGGAAGGGACCCTTGTGGACCTTGGCGTATTACATCATCCTCGTAACCGGAGCCGCAGGGTTCTACTGGCAACTATTCTCTCTAACGACAAGCAAGCATGCCTTGCCAGTTGCTCTAGTCAAAGATCCCGAGCCCTCGTTATTCACACCCGGTAGATAAATGCCATTGAACATCTTTCTCATGCGCGTGCAGGGATAATCGGTGTACCTTAAATGCCGTCGTGTCATGCACACTTGTCAGTCATGTCTTCCAGAAAATCTCCCGCTCATGTCCCTGAGTCGCTAAATCCCGACGCAATGGCATCACGTGAGCTATCCGGTCATTCCGTCGCCATCCGGAAATTACTAGTATGCTTCTGGTCGCCTTCGCATAGTCCGGCTTTTGCGAGACTCGTAATGCGTATCTTGTCATGTCTTCCTTGTTGTGCTTTTCACCACTCCCATGTGTAAATATGAAGGTGTATTATCAATCTGACGACCTACCGCATCTGGAGCCATGACTCGATGATCAGGGTCTAGCCATGATGAAGAGTGGTTTCAGGGGTGCCTTGCGATTGTCAAGGCTTGCTTAGCGCGATGCACTGCCAGTTGGTCTGATGCTGTCACGATCGTGGTTGGAGAGGCTTCTCGCTGTCGTGTCTTCTTGGCTGCATCTTATATTGTTGTGCGATGTCGAAGCTGAATAGTACACACTTCACAAGTTCTAGGTGTTGTAGGCTGGCACCCTTATCATAAATTGAATGGAAGCACACTAGAATTGAAAATTAACCTGAGTCATAGTGGTACACTTGATAATTTTCGCTTTACCAACCCCATCAGTTACATATGTTTGGATAACCAATGTGATTCAAATCTACAGAGGCCAAGTAGATCACCGATTGTCTCATTTGAGGTATAGAAATCCATATTAACCCGCATTGATTTGATTGATTAGATTATAATGAAATTTTGGATGGCTTCAGTTATATAGGTGTGGTATGCTACCCGGCTTATGGACCGGGTCGTATCCAGCCATTACACTATTCAAATATAGCTTACAAAAATTGGCACCCCTAATGATGCTCGTAAACGTAAACGCATTCTAGTTGGCGGGGCGAGCTCATTTCAGGTCTTCTAGATACAGGTAAAAAGACCCACAGGCATGCGTCGGTCCCATTTGATTTGTTCGTTGGTAATAGTTTGTATATCAACATACTGAGATATATCTTGCGGACAGGGCCAGAATATGCTCTAATTCCAGGCCCTAATAATACTATTTTATAATGAGATAGCTAGAGTACCAAGAGAGCAATCAGAACACGCGACTGAACAGAACGTCCCTTTCGACACAAGTAGCATATTATAGCCTTACATGCAGCACACTAGCTTATTCCTACCTTATAATCGATCGGCTAGACCCAGATTTAGGCACAATCATACCTCTGAAGCTGTGGTGATGTGATTTTGGGAGAATTATTGGGCACAAGCATAGTGTGAATGCTAGTGATTCACACCCGTAGCCTTGAGCACTGAATCACTTATTCGTTTGTTTCAGAAATGGCTCATTTGACTTGGCAAAGACTCAGTGCGCTCTTTTCCCACCTCGCTACACTTATAAATTTTGTTGCTCAACCCCCCGCTTTCGCTCAGCTTACCTGCGGAGAGTAAGCCCCATTTCCCGCCAAACTTACTAATGGTGTCACAACTTACCAAGAGTGGTTCACGAAACATGGAAGGCCACAATCCGCGGGTGCCGCCATGGAGGAACCAGAGCAGGAGCACTGCCAACGACCAAGAGGCCCACTTTGCCAGCCTGCCGTCTCCAGGCAATAGCCCTCAGCGGGCCTTTGTTGATACATAACTAACACCTTTAGCTATCAATGGTCTTGTCGATACACCTGAAATGGTGGCTTTTGTTGTAGACTCGATGCTCAACCTACCTAACGATCCGCCGTCCATTTACGTAGACGTCGAAGGAATCAATCTCTCTCGCCATGGCTTCGTCTCGATACTCCAGATCTTCGTCGCCCCCATCAACCGCGTCTACCTCATCGATATCTACATTCTCGGGAATGTAGCCTTCTGCACTCCTGGCTCTAGCGGAAAGACTCTGAAAGACATCATGGAGTCGGATTCGATCGTCAAAGCGTTTTTTGACGTCCGTAACGACTCAGACGCGCTGTATAGCCACTTCGGCGTCTCTCTCGCGGGCATCTGTGACATCCAGCTCATGGAGCTTGCGGCCCGGCGTCGCCCCAAGAAGTACCTCGCGGGGCTGGCCAAGTGCATTCAAAACGATCTAGCAATGTCATTCTTGGAGCGTGCGGAATTTCAGCGCATCAAAGAAGCAGGCGTGAGACTGTTTTTGCCCGAGCATGGAGGCAGCTACCAAGTATTCAACGCTCGTCCTATGTCGGCAGAGATCACACAGTACTGCGCACAGGATGTGCTGTTGCTGCCCCGCCTTTGGCATGCTTATTCTCTGAAAATCTCGGCCGCATGGAAAAATAAGGCCATGGACACGGCTAAGGATAGGGTCAAGATGTCACAGATGGCGTCGTACGATCCGAAAGGACCTAATAGGTCTTTAGGACCTTGGGCATGAAAAAGCCCTTGGGTGTGTTGGTTCCCCAATGAGATTGTGCATTTTCGCCTTCCCTAGTCTGGGTTAGCGATTGTTCTGCAACTGGATTATCTTGGAACTGTGGTCTTCGTGCGGCAAGATGAAGACAGGTCATTTCGACTTGTATAGCCGTCCCATCCCGCTTCCGACAGCGATATCTGGACTAGATTGAAGATATAGTTGTATATAGGTTTTACAGCTTCGCGCTGCTCATTATCTACTTTATCAAAACCATCGAATTTTGGGAGGTGATGAATTGAACGTGATGTTCTCGAATGTGTCAAATTAGGAAAAAAAAAAAAAAGGCTAGGGATGCATAACACCTTAGCAGCGATTTCGTAATTAGCATCGGAGACACCCGATCTAACTTCAACAGTACAATTTGACAATCGAACCCCGTTTTCACCAGGTTTCCTATGCCACAACGCGCCATCAAGCATAAAACCCACGCAACCATTCACCCATTAAGCTTTTGGCACCCTTATTTATTGGTCCCCAAAACTTTTCCAACCTCCCAAACAATGGCAACCCCCGAGCTCCAAGGCGCAGCCTACGAAGCCAAACATGTGCACTCCGTCTACGAAGAAATAGCCTCCCACTTTTCCTCAACCCGATACAAAGTCCATCTTCCCCATATTTTCTCCCATCCCAACCTTGAACTGACGAGCCCCAAACCAGCCCTGGCCCATCGTCGAACGCTTCCTAAAAGCCCAGCGTCCAGGCTCGATAGGCGCCGATCTAGGCTGCGGCAATGGCAAATATCTCGCCGTGAACAAAGCCGTTTTCATCGTGGCGTCGGACCGGTACGGGACTCCCTTCCCCTCCCTTCCCCCCCCCCCCCCCCCCAAATATCACGCTCTCTAGATCCCCCTCCAAAAAAAAAAAACAAAAAGACATGGAAATATGGAAATATGGAAATCTTGAATTGACCACCTCCTCACTCACAACAGCTCGGCGAACCTAGTCAATATCGCCAAACAACATGCTCCGCATTCCGTCTTGGTGGCTGATGCGCTGTCCCTACCACACCCAGCAGCGACGTTTGATTTTGCCATTTCGATTGCCGTGATTCATCATTTGTCGACGGCGGCGCGGCGCGTCGAGGCAGTGAGGGCAGTGCTGGATGTGTTGCGGGGGGATGGACAAGGGTTGATTTATGTGTGGGCGTTGGAGCAAAAGGATAGTCGGAGGGGGTGGGATGAGGGGCATGAGCAGGATGTTATGGTGCCGTGGGTGTTGAAGGAGAAGAAGGAGAAGGAGAAGGAGAAGGAGAAGGAGAAGGAGAAGGAGAAGGAGAAGGAGAAGGAGAAGGAGAAGGAGAAG